>BSBK01001210.1:1335000-1554141 GCA_027943335.1 Chamaecyparis obtusa | reverse complement strand
TATATATAGTATATATATATATATATACACACACACACTCATAGAGGAGGAAATAATGAGAGAGGGGTAGATATAAAGATGAAGATAGAGACATGAAGTGATAGATAAAGAGAGATAGAGAAGACATAATGGGAGAGATATAAAGATAAAGAGAAAGGTAGAAAGTGATATAGAGAGAGAGGTAGGGAGGGGGAGATTATAGGGATTGAGCAGGATTCTATAGAGATAACAAGATAGAGATAGAGAGAGAGGGAGAGAAATATGGACATGTAGAGATTTAAAGGTATAGGAAGGGGGTGATGGAGAGAGACAGATGGATATAGAGAGTGATATGTGTCTAGATATGGAGGGGGGAGACGAAGATAGAGATAAAGATTAATATAGAGTAAGGATGGGATAAAAATAGATATAGAGATATAGATAAATAGAGAGGTAAATATAGAAAGAGATCTAAGGAGATATAGAGGGAGACATAGAGAGGGAGAGATAGACAAAGGGACAAATACAAATTTGATTTTTCATACCTCTGAGGCATACCCATTGCACACTAAAGTGTGATTGCTAGTAATATTATATTATATAGATTCTCAATAATTGTGTTAGTCATTAGTTGTGTTGATTGACAAATTTTAAATGATGTTTTTTAATAAGATGAATTTTCAATATTAATGTGATAAAAGATTTTAGATATATGAAATATGCCTACACATACAAAAAGTTGTAGAAATCACCTATCAAATGACGAGACTTGGAATATTAGCTCCAACTATAGAAGGAAGAAGGTGACGTGTAATAATGAAATGACCTTGAATTATTTTGCTATAGAAAAGTCAAGTACCATCCAATGTATATCCATAGAGTAATATTCTCAGATTTTTTTATTAATGATAAATAATGCTCTAAGTTTTTAAATATTTGAAAGAGAAATAATTTTTTAATGGTAGAGTATACACGATTAAAGTTTCTGCTAGTCAAGTTTAAATCTCAATTTTTCAAAAACAAAATTGTATATTTTTCATTTGCCTACATTTTAGTAAATCAATGTAAATTGAATGTTCAACAAACATTTTTTTCCATATTATGTTGAAATGTCATAAGTGAGTAAGAATAGTCAACTTATACAAAGATTGTCACTTGAGAATACAATGAAGAAAATAACTATAGACTTTAGGTGCTAGATGGAATGAAGATCGAGGATACGAAACCCTAGGGTTTGGCACTCATCCCAAAGGGGCCCACTACTACATAAAGGAGGCATTCAAGACAATTCTTAAGATATTTTTTGTATAAATTTCCTTAATTTGAGACAAAAAAAGTTGCATATTGTCTCAAAAATTATCTTTAAACAAGCATCTCAAATGATTGTCTTGTAAAGACAATATGAAGCATAAGTATTTTTGTCTTTTTAGAGACAATATTTCTTTAATCCTAACTATTGTCTCTAGAAATATGATATGTCTTTAAATCCCAACTATTGTCTATCTAGAGACAATATTAAAAAAATGTACCAATAAAAATAATTAACTTTAAATTATTTTTCAGTGCGGTTTTCAACATTAAATGTTTTCAAACAACAACAATACAATATTCACTGTAATTATTTCTAATATTTTGTTTCTTACTTGAAACACTCAATAAAGTATCTTGACAAACTAACTTGACCAAAAATGTTATATTAATTGTAATTGTCTTTAATGTTTTGCATCTTACAAAATGATGTGGGACTTCCTCCACAACCAAAAGAACATACCATGGAAATGGAATAACCATTATTGAATATTGACACCAATCTCCCAAACACTATAGCCTCATAGCTAAGTACTTAAACTGGCCCAAATTCCTCCATACTATACATTTCCATCAAGTTCAATGGCGTAGCACAAGAGATCCTTGATTTGACTACATATTTTTATGAAAACAACTAGACATAAATGTTTCATTTTGAACACATGTTGGAGGTGTATTGTTTTCAGCACACTATATCTATAATGACCTCTTGTAAATGCAATAGTCCAAAAATATTTTTCAATTTAACAAGAAGTATCTTATATTCTTTAGGTGTCTGTTGTAGCCTGAAAGATAGAAAAGATTCAAACAAACAAGAAGAATCTTGTATTCTTAACATTTCTCATGTATCCTGAAAGATATAAAAGAAGTGTAAGAATATGACATAACTAATCAAATGAAGTTGCTCATATATGTAAAACTCATTAACAAAAAAATACTTATAGAGAACACTACAAATAATGGAGATCACTTAGAATGAACTATGCAGGAATTACAAACTTTCAGAATTACAATATGCAAAGCCACATGGGCATTCCCTTACAATATTCTCTAGGACAAAGCCTTGAACTATTACCCAGAACTATTCTGAACTGCCTAAGACAATAATACATCCTTCCTTATATAGGCAATTTTCCACCGCCTGGGAAGGTTCCAGAATTTTAGCCAATAAGGCCGACCAAACTTAGCATTATTTTATTTTACATTTTATTACATCATAGTCGGCTCAAGATAACCTTTGAAACCCGAACATAAATTTTGAAGAAAATTATTTTCTGCCATTTTAGGTGGTCCAACTTCCGAAGACCATAAGTCATCACCAGTTGACCCGATCGGCTATTATAACCCCATTTCGGAAACGCCACGAAGCGCTCTACAGGCTTGACCTGCGCAAGCGCCCGTCACCCAAATTTTTGACCTCATCTGGGGCCTCTAAAGCCTTCAAAACTGAGTTCAAAGTTTCTGTACCCTGCTGCCAATACCGAAAATCTTCAATATTTTCCAATATACACTTGATCTGGCAATGAAACTTTACTGGCAAACTTATATGACCAAAATGAACCTCCAAGAAAGAAATCAGATCATTCTGAGCACATATGAAAATTACCAAAAATAGTAACTTTCCATAAATAGCAGCTCTGCACAAGATAGCCCTTATTGAATTCAAAAATAGAAATATTTTTGGGTGATGCAAGATTGCTCTTACACCCAGGATGCTCTTGCATTAGACACCCGGGGTAATTTGAGAAGTGACCCTGTCATGACTCAGGTGTGCAGAGGAAAACCAAGACGGCTAACCTCCTCCTTTGTCAGCCATGATGAATCTTCAACAGGTCGTCCTTTCCACTTGACCAGATATTCTTCATATGTCCTGTTCCTTGTGCTTCTACCAACACGACTGTCCAGTATATCTTCGATCTCCTTAGTGTCTGAACTAGTTGTTGGAATACTCCACTGTGCTGCTGTGATCTCATCTTCAACACCTCCTTCATGATACTCTGTCAGATCTGAAATGTTAAACACTGGTGAAATATTTAGCTCAGTAGGCAATTCTACCTCATATGCGTTTCCTGAATCATGTTTCTTCAGTATCCTACATGGTCCAAACTTCTTCATTTTCAGCTTGTTATATGTACCAACTGGAAACCGCTCTTTCCGCAAATGAACCATGACTTTGTCACCAACTTGAAATTCTTTATACCTCAATTTCTCATCTGCCTTAGCCTTATACTGTGCGTTCATCTTGGTAATATGCTTCCTCACCTCTTCATGGATGTTCTTCAAGTGTTCTGCAAAATCTTCAGCTTCAGCACTACTTATTTCTCCTTTATCTATCTTCCTCAATTCAGATGCATTTCTTGGACTACTTCCATATACAATCTGGAATGGTGATTTACCAGTGCTCCTGTTGACAGAATTATTGTATGCAAATTCTGCCTGTGGTAAAATCAAATCCCATCCTGTTGGCTTATCTCCAACCAAACATCTCAGCAAATTTTCCAAACTTCTATTCACTACCTCTGTCTGTCCATCAGTCTGTGGATGATGTGATGAACTAAACTTCAAATCTGTCTTCAACTTCTTCCACAATGTACGCCAGAAATATCCAACAAATTTAGTGTCCCGATCTGAAACTATGGTCTTTGGCAAACCATGAAGTCTCACTACTTCTCTGAAAAACAATTCTGCTACATGAACAGCATCATTAGTCTTCTTGCAGGGAATAAAATGTGCCATCTTTAAAAATCTGTCAACCACCACAAAAATTAAATCATGTCCCCGCTGAGTCCTCGGTAAACCAAGAACAAAGTCCATGCTGATATCCTCCCAAGGCTTTTCTGGTACAGGTAATGGCTGATACAGCCCTATATTCTGCTTCACTCCTTTCACCATCTGACATACTCTGCAACTCTGTACAAACTTCTTCACATCTTGCTCGCAACTGTGGCCAATAATAATTCTCACTAACCAAACCAAGGGTTTTATCATGACCAAAATATCCAGCCAATCCTCCGCTATGCTTCTCCTTGATGAGATTCTCCCTCATAGAACTTCGTGGAATGCACAACTGACTCCCTCTGAATAGCATATCATCTTGGATGATAAAATCTAGCCATTTCATCCTGTCTAGAGTAACAGGTTCTTTACAAGCTTTCCAAGCTTCACCAAAATCAGGATCCTCTGGATACAAATTCTTGAGTTCCTTGAACCCAACCACTTCAATCTGCATTTCTATTAGCAATAGTTGCCTTCTGCTAAGAGCATCTGCAACCCTATTAGACTTTCCACTCCTGTGTTTCAAAACAAATGTATAACTCTGCAAAAACTCAACCCATTTCAAATGCCTTTGATTCAATTTTCCTTGACTATTCAAATATTGCAAAGCTTGATGATCAGTATACAAAACAAACTCCTTAGGAAGCAGATAATGTCTCCACTTCTTTAATGCCTGAACTATAGCATAAAATTCCTGATCATAAACAGAATATTTTCTCTTGGCATCATTTAACTTCTCACTGAAATAAGCAACAGGTTTACCTTCTTGGCTCATAACAGCTCCTATTGCAGTACCACTAGCATCACAATCTACTTGTATTACCTTATTAAAATCTGGAAGTGCTAAAACGGGTTGTTCTGTAACTTTTTGTTTCAACAATTGAAAACTTTTTTCTGCCCCTTTAGTCCACTTAAACTCTTTTCTATCCCCTCTCATTGTTTCAGTCAAGGGACCACAAATACTACTAAAATTTTTGATAAACTTTCTGTAAAAGCTAGCCAAACCATGAAAAGATCTTACCTCAGTAGCACTCCTTGGAGTAGGCCATTCAAGGATAGCCTGTACCTTCTCTGGGTCCATTTTTAGACCTTCTGCTGAAACTAAAAATCCCAAATACACTAACTCTTTCTTCACAAAACTGCACTTCTTCAAATTAATCAACAATTTCTCTTCTCTCAACTTCTCAAATACCATACGAATATGCATCATATGCTCATCCAATGTCTTACTAAAAATCAAAATATCATCCAGGTAAACAATGACAAACTTACCCATAAATTCTTTCAGAACCTCGTTCATGAGCCGCATGAAAGTGCTCGGTGCATTGGTTAGCCCAAAAGGCATGACTAACCACTCATATAGTCCTTCCTTTGTCTTGAAGGCAGTCTTCCATTCATCTCCTTCTCTGATCTGAATCTGATGATACCCACTTTTTAGATCTATCTTTGAGAAATACACAGCTCCACTCAAACAGTCCATAATATCATCCATTCGTGGCAATGGAAACCTATACTTGATTGTGATCTTGTTTATTGCTCTCGAATCTGTACACATCCTCCATTCTCTATTCTTCTTTGGTGCTAATACTGCTGGTACAGCACAGGGACTCAGACTCTCACAGATCAATCCTTTCTGTAACAGTTCATGTACTTGTCTGTTCAACTCCTCACTTTCTGCAGGTGTCATTCTGTGTGCTGCCTTATTCGGAAAACTCGCTCCTGGGATCAAGTCCATCTGATGACTGATCTTCCTGACTGGTGGTAATCCATCAGGCACGTTATCGGATACAATATCTTGAAACTCATTCAACAAATCTACAACTTCTACAGGAACATCTTCTACTTCCTCTTTACCAGCTTTTGGAATTAAAGCAAAACATACATGCTCATGCGTCATACCATCTAGGAATTTTTTTCCATCAACAAATGTTATTCTTGCATTACCACATACCTTTTCTTCGGTCTCCTTCAATGGCTTTAGCTTATGTCGCACTCTATCCTTTGTCAGGGAATAGGTATTCGCACGACCATCGTGTACAGCACATCTATCAAACTGCCATGGTCTACCCAATAACATATGACATGCATCCATAGATATGATATCACACAATACCTCATCTTGGTATCCGCCAATCTTGAACTTCACCAGGCATTGTTCATTGACCATGACCTTGTGGTCATCCTGTACCCAGGCAATCGATATGGATGTGGGTGTTTCTGTCTCTTGAGCTTCAACTTTGTCACCATCTCTTCTGACACCAAATTGTCAGTGCTTCCACTATCAATGATCACATCACAACATTTACCTTCACACTTGCACCTGGTGCGAAACAGGCTCCTCCTTTGCTCAGGTTCATTCTCACCACTCAACAGGACTCTTCTGTTAATCAACGTTTCTCCTCTTTCAGCATCTTCAGAATTTGATGATCTGGCATCTTCATCTACATGTGCAACTCTGCACTGGCCTTCATTTCTCCTGTCTGTTCTGCCTTGGCGCTGAGGACATTCAAATGCCCTATGACCTTCTTCTCCACAGTGAAAACATGTTCCACGGAAGCCACCTCTTCCAGATCCTTGTCCTCTTCCTCTTCCTCTCTGATCTCTATTATTCTGATCCTGGAAGGGATTGGAATTATTTCCTCGCTGATTCTGACTACTACTGGCCTCATCCTTCTTTTTCGAATGCTCATTTCGGCCACCATATGACCATCCACCAGATCATCCACCGTGACCTCTTCCATTTTGTCTGCTCTCAAACTTCTTGTTCAGCTTTTCCTCTACTTTTAGGGCAAATTGGTATGCCTCCTCAATACTGTTCATTCGAACCAGATTCAACTCCTCCTAAATGCTTGGCCTTAACCCATTAAGGTATCGGGCAAATTTCTCCTTATCAGCTTCGGCATGGCCTGTTCTGATGAGGAGTCGATAGAACTCCTCTGTATACTCCTGAACAGATTTTCCCTGCTTGCTTCAAACTTTGCATTTTCTTCAGTAGGTCAAGCTCATAATCAACAAGATGAACTGTCGCTTCAATTTATCCACCATCCGATCCCAATCTCGTGATTTTCTCCTTTCCCCTTCTATTCGCTCCAACTGAATCTCTTGCCACCATATCTTCACATGACCTTTCAGTCTGGCCTTCACAAATTTGACCCTATCAGGATCCTCAACATCTTCATACTCAAAATATTCTTCACATTCATTGATCCAGTCGATCAATTCCTCTGGGTTAAGATTTCCAGAAAATGTAGGAGCCTCAATCTTAGGTCTTTTCCCAATCTTAGAAATGGCCCGAAAAAGTCTTTCTTCCTCCTGGTTCACAATTTTGACTTCTCCTTCTTGATATTCTTCTTCGGCTTCATCCTCACTTTCATCTTTGACATTAAGATTCATTCCTCTGCGAATCTCTTCTTGCAATGCTCGCACTTGTCTCTGCGGCTCTCTAACCTCAGGTGTTACAACACCAGCTCTTCCGCCACATTCCCTTCGTGGAGGCATTTTCACGATGCGCGCTGAAACCCTAGCCACGGTCCTGGTGCAAACTGCCTCACAGTCGGCGATCTGTTTACACACTCAAGAACTCCTGCTCTGATACCACTTGATGAAGGGTGCTCCCCTTAATACCACAAACACATAACAGAAAGAGAAAAACAACAACAATAATATGCAAGAATAGAAAATTTGGCTTCTTATTATCTCCACAAATGTGGAAATTACAAACTTTCAGAATTACAATATGCAAAGCCACATGGGCATTCCCTTACAATATTCTGTAGGACAAAGCCTCGAACTATTACCCAGAACTATTCTGAACTGCCTAAGACAATAATACAGCCTTCCTTATATAGGCAATTTTCCACCGGCTAGGAAGGTTCCAGAATTTTAGCCAATAAGGCCGACCAAACTTAGCATTATTTTATTTTACATTTTATTACATCATAGTCGGCTCAAGATAACCTTTGAAACCCGAACATAAATTTTGAAGAAAATTATTTTCTGCCATTTCAGGTGGTCCAACTTCCGAAGACCATAAGTCATCACCAGTTGACCCGATCAGCTATTATAACCCCATTTCGAAATGCCACGAAGTGCTCTACAGGCTTGACCCGCGCAAGCACTCGTCACCCAAATTTTTGACCTCATCCGGGGCCTCTAAAGCCTTCAAAACTGAGTTCAAAGTTTCTGTACCCTGCTGCCAATACCGAAAATCTTCAATATCTTCCAATATACACTTGATCTGGCAATGAAACTTTACTGGCAGAATTATATGACCAAAAATGAACCTCCAAGAAAGAAATCAGATCATTCTGAGCACATATGAAAATTACCAAAAATAGTAACTTTCCATAAATAGCAGCTCTGCACAAGATAGCCCTTATTGAATTCAAAAATAGAAATATTTTTGGGTGATGCAAGATTGCTCTTACACCCAGGATGCTCCTGCATCAGACACCCAGGGTAATTTGAGGAAGTGACCCTATCACGACTCAGGTGTGCAGAGGAAAACCAAGATGGCTAACCTCCTCCTTTGTCAGCCGTGATGAATCTTCAACAGGTCATCCTTTCCACTTGACCAGATATTCTTCATATGTCCTGTTCTTTGTGCTTCTACCAACACGACTGTCCAGTATATCTTCAATCTCCTTAGTGTCTGAACTAGTTGCCGGAATACTCCACTGTGCTGCTGTGATCTCATCTTCAACACCTCCTTCATGATACTCTGTCAGATCTGAAATGTTAAACACTGGTGAAATATTTAGCTTAGTAGGCAATTCTACCTCATATGCATTTTCTGAATCATGTTTCTTCAGTATCCTACATGGTCCAAACTTCTTCATTTTCAACTTGTTATATGTACCAACTAGAAACCTCTCTTTCCGCAAATGAACCATGACTTCGTCACCAACTTGAAATTCTTTATACCTCTTTTTCTCATCTGCCTTAGCCTTATACTGTGCGTTCATCTTGGTAATATGCTTCCTCACCTCTTCATGGATGTTCTTCAAGTGTTCTGCAAAATCCTCAGCTTCAGCACTATTTATTTCTCCTTTATCTATCTTCCTCAATTCAGATGCATTTCTTGGACTACTTCCATATACAATCTGGAATGGTGATTTACCAGTGCTCCTGTTGACAGAATTATTGTATGCAAATTTTGCCTGTGGTAAAATCAAATCCCATTCTGTTGGCTTATCTCCAACCAAACATCTCAGCAAATTTCCCAAACTTCTATTCACTACCTCTGTCTGTCCATCAGTCTGTGGATGATGTGATGAACTAAACTTCAAATCTGTCTTCAACTTCTTCCACAATGTACGCTAGAAGTATCCAACAAACTTAGTGTCCCGATCTGAAACTATGATCTTTGACAAACCATGAAGTTTCACTACTTCTCTGAAAAACAATTCTGCTACATGAACAGCATCATTAGTCTTCTTGCAGGGAATAAAATGTGCCATCTTTGAAAATCTGTCAACCACCACAAAAATTGAATCATGTCCCCGCTGAGTCTTCGGTAAACCAAGAACAAAGTCCATGCTGATATCCTCCCAAGGCTTTTCTGGTACAGGTAATGGCTGATACAGCCCTATATTCTACTTCACTCCTTTCACCATCTGACATACTCTGCAACTCTGTACAAACTTTTTCACATCTTGCTGCAACTGTGGCCAATAATAATTCTCACTAACCAAACCAACGGTTTTATCACGACCAAAATGTTCAGCCAATCCTCCGCTATGGTTCTCCTTGATGAGATTCTCCCTCATAGAACTTCGTGGAATGCACAACTGACTCCCTCTGAATAGCATATCATCTTGGATGATAAAATCCAACCATTTCATCCTGTCTAGAGTAACAGGTTCTTTACAAGCTTTCCAAACTTCACCAAAATCAGGATCCTCTGGATACAAATTCTTGAGTTCATTGAACCCAACCACTTCAATCTGCATTTCTGTTAGCAATAGTTGCCTTCTGCTAAGAGCATCTGCAACCCTATTAGACTTTCCACTCCTGTGTTTCAAAACAAATGTATAACTCTGTAAAAACTCAACCCATTTCAAATGCCTTTGATTCAATTTTCTTTGACTATTCAAATATTGCAAAGCTTGATGATCAGTATACAAAACAAACTCCTTAGGAAGCAGATAATGTCTCCACTTCTTTAATGCCTGAACTATAGCATAAAATTCCTGATCATAAACAGAATATTTTCTCTTGGCATCATTTAACTTCTCACTGAAATAAGCAACAGGTTTACCTTCTTGCCTCATAACAGCTCCTATTGCAGTACCACTAGCATCACAATCTACTTGAAACACCTTATTAAAATCTAGAAGTGCTAAAACGGGTTATTCTGTAACTTTTTGTTTCAACAATTGAAAATTTTTTTCTGCCCTTTTAGTCCACTTAAACTCTTTTCTATCCCCTCTCATTATTTCAGTCAAGGGACCACAAATACTGCTAAAATTTTTGATAAACTTTTTGTAAAAGCTAGCCAAACCATGAAAAGATCTTACCTCAGTAGCACTCCTTGGAGTAGGCCATTCAAGGATAGCCTGTACCTTCTTTGGATCCATTTTTAGACCTTCTGCTGAAACTACAAATCTCAAATACACTAACTCTTTCTTCACAAAAGTGCACTTCTTCAAATTAATCAACAATTTCTCTTCTCTCAACTTCTCAAATACCATACGAATATGCATCATATGCTCATCCAATGTCTTACTAAAAATTAAAATATCATCTAGGTAAACAATGACAAACTTACCCAGAAATTCTTTCAGAACCTCGTTCATGAGCCGCGTGAAAGTGCTCGGTGCATTAGTTAGCCCAAAAGGCATGACTAACCACTCATATAGTCCTTCCTTTGTCTTGAAGGCAGTCTTCCATTCATCTCCTTCTCTGATCCGAATCTAATGATACCCACTTTTTAGATCTATCTTTGAGAAATACACAGCTCCACTCAAACAATCCATAATATCATCCATTCGTGGCAATGGAAACTTATACTTGATTGTGATCTTGTTTATTGCTCTGGAATCTGTACACATCCTCCATTCTCCATTCTTATTTGGTGCTAATACTGCTGGTACAGCACAGGGACTCAGACTCTCACGGATCAATCCTTTCTGTAACAGTTCATGTACTTGTCTGTTCAACTCCTCACTTTCTGCAAGTGTCATTCTGTGTGCTGCCTTATTCGAAAAACTCGCTCTTGAGATCAAGTCCATCTGATGACTGATCTTCTTGACTGGTGGTAATCCATCAGGTACGTTATCGGATACAATATCCTGAAACTCATTCAACAAATCTGCAACTACTACAGGAACATCTTCTACTTCCTCTTTACCAGCTTTTGGAATTAAAGCAAAACATACATGCTCATGCCTCATACCATCTAGGAATTTCCTTCCATCAACAAATGTTATTCTTGCATTACCACATACCTTTTCTTCGGTCTCCTTCAATGGCTTTAGCTTATGTCGCACTCCATCCTTTGTCAGGGAATAGGTATTCGCACGACCATTGTGTACAGCACATCTGTCAAACTGCCATGGTCTACCCAACAACATATGACATGCATCCATAGATATGATATCACACAATACCTCATCTTGGTATCCGCCAATCTTGAACTTCACCAGACATTGTTCATTGACCATGACCTTGTGGTCATCCTGTACCCAGGCAATCCGATATGGATGTGGGTGTTTCTGTCTCTTGAGCTTCAACTTTGTCACCATCTCTTCTGACACCAAATTGTTAGTGCTTCCACTATCAATAATCACATCACAACATTTACCGTCACACTTGTACCTGGTGTGAAACAGGCTCCTCCTTTGCTCAGGTTCATTCTCACCACTCAACAGGACTCTTCTGCTAATCAACGTTTCTCCTCTTTCAGCATCTTCAGAATTTGATGATCTGACATCTTCATCTACATGTGCAACTCTGCCCTGGCCTTCATTTCTCCTGTCTGTTCTGCCTTGGCGCTGAGGACATTCAAATGCCCTATGACCTTCTTCTCCACAGTGAAAACATGTTCCACGGAAGCCACCTCTTCCAGATCCTTGTCCTCTTCCTCTTCCTCTCTGATCTCTATTATTCTGATCCTGTAAGCGATTGGAATTATTTCCTCACTGATTCTGACTACTACTGGCCTCATCCTTCTTTTTCGAATCCTCATTTCGGCCACCATATGACCGTCCACCAGATCGTCCATCGCGACCTCTTCCATTTTGTCTGCTCTCAAACTTCTTGTTCAGCTTTTCCTCTACTTTTAGGGCAAATTGGTATGCCTCCTCAATACTGTTCATTCGAACCAGATTCAACTCCTCCTGAATGCCTTGCCTTAACCCATTAAGGTATTGGGCAACTTTCTCTTTATCAGCTTTGGCATGGCCTATTCTGATGAGGAGTCGATAGAACTCCTCTGTATACTCCTGAACAGATTTTCCTGCTTGCTTCAAACTTTGCATTTTCTTCAGTAGGTCAAGCTCATAATCAACAGGAATGAACTGTCACTTCAATTTATCCACCATCCGATCCCATCTCATGATTTTCTCCTTTCCCCTTCTATTTCGCTCCAACTGAATCTCTTGCCACCATAGCTTCGCATGACGTTTCAGTCTGGCCTTCACAAATTTGACCCTATCAGGATCCTCAACATCTTCATACTCAAAATATTCTTCACATTCATTGATCCAGTCGATCAATTCCTCTGGGTTAAGATTTCCAGAAAATGTAGGAACCTCAATCTTAGGTCTTTTCCCAATCTTAGAAATGGCCCGAAAAAGTCTTTCTTCCTCTTGGTTCACAATTTTGACTTCTCCTTTTTGATATTCTTCTTCGGCTTCATCCTCGCTTTCATCTCTGACATTAAGATTCATTCCTCTGCGAATCTCTTCTTGCAATGCTCGCACTTGTCTCTGCAGCTCTCTAACCTCAGGTGTTACAACACCAGCTCTTCCGCCATGTTCCCTTCGTGGAGGTATTTTCGCGATGCGCGCTGAAACCCTAGCCACGGTCCTGGTGCAAACTGCCTCACAGTCGGCGATCTATTTACACACTCAAGAACTCCTGCTCTGATACCACTTGATGAAGGGTGCTCCCCTTAATACCACAAACACATAACAGAAAGAGAAAAACAACAACAATAATATGCAAGAATAGAAAATTTGGCTTCTTATTATCTCCACAAATGTGGAATTAAAAACTTTCAGAATTACAATATGCAAAGCCACATGGGCATTCCCTTACAATATTCTGTAGGACAAAGCCTCGAACTATTACCCAGAACTATTCTGAACTGTCTAAGAAAGTAATACAGCCTTCCTTATATAGGCAATTTTCCACCGCCTGGGAAGGTTCCAGAATTTTAGCCAATAAGGCCGACCAAACTTAGCATTATTTTATTTTACATTTTATTACATCATAGTCGGCTCAAGATAACCTTTGAAACCCGAACATAAATTTTGAAAAAAATTATTTTCTGCCATTTCAGGTGGTCCAACTTTCGAAGACCATAAGTCATCACTAGTTGACTCGATCGGCTATTATAAACCCATTTCAGAAATGCCACGAAGCGCTCTACAGGCTTGACCCGCGCAAGCGCCCGTCACCCATATTTTTGACCTCATCCGGGGCCTCTAAAGCCTTCAAAACTGAGTTCAAAGTTTCTGTACCCTGCTGCCAATATCGAAAATCTTCAATATCTTCCAATATACACTTGATCTGGCAATGAAACTTTACTGGCAGACTTATATGACCAAAATGAACCTCCAAGAAAAGAAATCAGATCATTCTGAGCACATATGAAAATTACAAAAAATAGTAACTTTCCATAAATAGCAGCTCTGCACAGGATAGCCCTTATTGAATTCAAAAATAGAAATATTTTTGGGTGATGCAAGATTGCTCTTACACCCAGGATGCTCCTGCATCAGACACCCGGGGTAATTTGAGAAGTGACCCTGTCACGACTCAGGGGTGCAGAGGAAAACTAAGACGGCTAACCTGCTCCTTTGTCAGCCATGATGAATCTTCAACAGGTCGTCCTTTCCACTTGACCAGATATTCTTCATATATCCTGTTCCTTGTGCTTCTACCAACACGACTGTCCAGTATATCTTCAATCTCCTTAGTGTCTGAACTAGTTGCCGGAATACTCCACTGTGCTGCTGTGATCTCATCTTCAACACCTCCTTCATGATACTCTGTCAGATCTGAAATGTTAAACACTGGTGAAATATTTAGCTCAGTAGGCAATTCTACCTCATATGCGTTTCCTGAATCATGTTTCTTCAGTATCCTACATGGTCCAAACTTCTTCATTTTCAGCTTGTTATATGTACCAACTGGAAACCGCTCTTTCCGCAAATGAACCATGACTTCATCACCAACTTGAAATTCTTTATACCTCCTTTTCTCATCTGCCTTAGCCTTATACTGTGCGTTCATCTTGGTAATATGCTTCCTCACCTCTTCATGGATGTTCTTCAAGTGTTCTGCAAAATCCTCAGCTTCAGCACTATTTATTTCTCCTTTATCTATCTTCCTCAATTCAGATGCATTTCTTGGACTATTTCCATATACAATCTGGAATGGTGATTTACCAGTGCTCCTGTTGACAGAATTATTATATGCAAATTCTGCCTGTGGTAAAATCAAATCCCATCCTGTTGGCTTATTTCTAACCAAACACCTCAGCAAATTTCCCAAACTTCTATTCACTACCTCTGTCTGTCCATCAGTCTGTGGATGATGTGATGAACTAAACTTTAAATCTGTCTTCAACTTCTTCCACAATGTACGCCAGAAATATCCAACAAATTTAGTGTCCCGATCTGAAACTATGGTCTTTGGCAAACCATGAAGTCTCACTACTTCTCTGAAAAATAATTCTGCTACATGAACAGCATCATTAGTCTTCTTGCAGGGAATAAAATGTGCCATCTTTGAAAATCTATCAACCACCACAAAAATTAAATCATGTCCCCGCTGAGTCCTCGGTAAACCAAGAACAAAGTCCATGCTGATATCCTCCCAAAGCTTTTCTGGTACAGGTAATGGCTGATACAGCCTTATATTCTGCTTCACTCTTTTCGCCATCTGACATACTCTGCAACTCTGTACAAACTTCTTCACATCTTGCTGCAACTATGGCCAATAATAATTCTCACTAACCAAACCAAGGGATTTATCATGACCAAAATGTCCAGCCAATCCTTCGCTATGGTTCTCCTTGATGAAATTCTCCCTCATAGAACTTCGTGGAATGCACAACTGACTCCCTCTGAATAGCATATCATCTTGGATGATAAAATCCAGCCATTTCGTCCTGTCTAGAGTAACAGATTCTTTACAAGCTTTCCAAGCTTCACCAAAATCAGGATCTTTTAGATACAAATTCTTGAGTTCCTTGAACCCAACCACTTCAATCTGCATTTCTGTTAGCAATAGTTGCCTTCTGCTAAGAGCATCTGCAACCCTATTAGACTTTCGACTCTTGTGTTTCAAAACAAATGTATAACTCTGCAAAAACTCAACCCATTTCAAATGCCTTTGATTCAATTTTCCTTGACTATTCAAATATTGCAAAGCTTGATGATCAGTATACAAAACAAACTCCTTAAGAAGCAGATAATGTCTCCACTTTTTTAATGCCTGAACTATAGCATAAAATTCCTGATCATAAACAGAATATTTTCTCTTGGCATCATTTAACTTCTCACTGAAATAAGCAACAGGTTTACCTTCTTGGCTCATAACAGCTCCTATTGCAGTACCACTAGCATCACAATCTACTTGAAACACTTTATTAAAATCTGGAAGTGCTAAAACGGATTGTTCTGTAACTTTTTGTTTCAACAATTGAAAACTTTTTTCTGCCCCTTTAGTCCACTTAAACTCTTTTCTATCCCCTCTCATTGTTTCAATCAAGGGACCACAAATACTGCTAAAATTTTTGATAAACTTTATGTAAAAGCTAGCCAAACCATGAAAAGATCTTACCTCAGTAGCACTCCTTGGAGTAGGCCATTCAAGGATAGCCTGTACCTTCTCTGGGTCCATTTTTAGACCTTCTGCTGAAACTACAAATCCCAAATACACTAACTCTTTTTTCACAAAACTGCACTTATTCAAATTAATCAACAATTTCTCTTCTCTCAACTTCTCAAATATCATACGAATATGCATCATATGCTCATCCAATGTCTTACTAAAAATTAAAATATCATCCAGGTAAACAATGACAAACTTACCCAGAAATTCTTTCAGAACCTCGTTCATGAGCCGCATGAAAGTGTTCGATGCATTGGTTAGCCCAAAAGGCATGACTAACCAATCATATAGTCCTTCCTTTGTCTTGAAGGCAGTCTTCCATTCATCTCCTTCTCTGATCCGAATCTGATGATACCCACTTTTTAGATCTATCTTTGAGAAATACACAGCTCCACTCAAACAGTCCATAATATCATCCATTCATGGCAATGAAAACCTATACTTGATTGTGATCTTGTTTATTGCTCTGGAATCTGTAGACATCCTCCATTCTCCATTCTTCTTTGGTGCTAATACTGATGGTACAGCACAGGGACTCAGACTCTCACGGATCAATCCTTTCTGTAACAGTTCATGTACTTGTCTGTTCAACTCCTCATTTTCTGCAGGTGTCATTCTGTGTGCTGCCTTATTCGGCAAACTCACTCTTGGGATCAAGTCCATCTGATGACTGATCTTCCTGACTGGTGGTAATCCATCAGGCATGTTATCGGATACAATATCCTGAAACTCATTCAACAAATCTGCAACTTCTACATGAACATCTTCTACTTCCTCTTTACCAGCTTTTGGAATTAAAGCAAAACATACATGCTCATGCCTCATACCATCTAGGAATTTCCTTCCATCAACAAATGTTATTCTTGCATTACCACATACCTTTTCTTCGGTCTCCTTCAATGGCTTTAGCTTATGTTGCACTCCATCCTTTGTCAGGGAATAGGTATTCGCACGACCATCGTGTACAGCACATCTGTCAAACTGCCATGGTCTACCCAACAACATATGACATGCATCCATAGATATGATATCACACAATACCTCATCTTGGTATCCGCCAATCTTGAACTTCACTAGGCATTGTTCATTGACCATAACCTTGTGGTCATCCTTTACCCAGGCAATCCGATATGGATGTGGGTGTTTCTGTCTCTTGAGCTTCAACTTTGTCACCATCTCTTCTGACACTAAATTGTCAGTGCTTCCACTATCAATGATCACATCACAACATTTACCTTCACACTTGCACCTGGTGCGAAACAGGCTCCTCCTTTGCTCAGGTTCATTCTCACCACTCAACAGGACTCTTCTGTTAATCAACGTTTCTCCTTTTTCAGCATCTTCAAAATTTGATGATCTGGCATCTTCATCTACATGTGCAACTCTGCCCTGGCTTTCATTTCTCCTGTCTGTTCTACCTTGGCGCTGAGGACATTCAAATGCCCTATGACCTTCTTCTCCACAGTGAAAACATGTTCCACGGAAGCCACCTCTTCCAGATCCTTTTCCTCTTCCTCTTCCTCTCTGATCTCTATTATTCTGATCCTGGAAGCGATTGGAATTATTTCCTCACTGATTCTGACTACTACTGGCCTCATCCTTATTTTTCGAATCCTCATTTCGGCCACCATATGACCGTCCACCAGATCGTCCACCGTGACCTCTTCCATTTTGTCTGCTCTCAAACTTCTTGTTCAGCTTTTCCTCTACTTTTAGGGCAAATTGGTATGCCTCCTCAATACTGTTCATTTGAACCAGATTCAACTCCTCTTGAATGCTTGGCCTTAACCCATTAAGGTATCGGGCAACTTTCTCCTTATCAGCTTCAGCATGGCCTATTCTGATGAGGAGTCGATAGAACTCATCTGTATACTCCTGAACAGATTTTCCTGCTTGCTTCAAACTTTGCATTTTCTTCAGTAGGTCAAGCTCATAATCAACAAGAATGAACTGTCGCTTCAATTTATCCACCATCCGATCCCATCTCGTGATTTTCTCCTTTCCCTTCTATTTCGCTCCAACTGAATCTCTTGCCACCATATCTTTGCATGACCTTTCAGTCTGGCCTTCGCAAATTTTACCCTATCAGGATCCTCAACATCTTCATACTCAAAATATTCTTCACATTCATTGATCCAGTCGATCAATTCCTCTGGGTTAAGATTTTCAAAAAATGGAGGAACCTCAATCTTAGGTCTTTTCCCAATCTTAGAAATGGCTCGAAAAAGTCTTTCTTCCTCCTGGTTCACAATTTTGACTTCTCCTTCTTGATATTCTTCTTCGCCTTCATCCTCGCTTTCATCTCTGACATTAAGATTCATTCCTCTGCGAATCTCTTCTTGCAATGCTCGCACTTGTCTCTGCAGCTCTCTAACCTCAGGTGTTACAACACCAGCTCTTCCGCCACGTTCCCTTCGTGGAGGTATTTTCGCGATGCGCACTGAAACCGTAGCCACGGTCCTCGTGCAAACTGTCTCACAGTCGGCGATCTATTTACACACTGAAGAACTCCTGCTCTGATACCACTTGATGAAGGGTGCTCCCCTTAATACCACAAACACATAACAGAAAGAGAAAAACAACAACAATAATATGCAAGAACAAAAAATTTGGCTTCTTATTATCTCCACAAATGTGAAATTAAAAACTTTCAGAATTACAATATGCAAAGCCACATGGGCATTTCCCTTACAATATTCTGTAGGACAAAGCCTCGAACTATTACCCACAACTATTCTGAACTACCTAAGACAATAATACAGCCTTCCTTATATAGGCAATTTTCCACCGCCTGGGAAGGTTCTAGAATTTTAGTCAATAAGGCCGACCAAACTTAGCATTATTTTATTTTACATTTTATTACATCATAGTCGGCTCAAGATAACCTTTGAAACCCGAACATAAATTTTGAAGAAAATTATTTTTTGCCATTTCAGGTGGTCCAACTTCCGAAGACCATAAGTCATCACCAGTTGACCCGATCGGCTATTATAACCCCATTTCAAAAATGCCACGAAGCGCTCTACAGGCTTGAACCGCGCAAGCGCCCGTCACCCAAATTTTCGACCTCATCCGGGGCCTCTAAAGCCTTCAAAACTGAGTTCAAAGTTTCTGTACCTTCCTGCCAATACAAAAAATCTTCAATATCTTCCAATATACACTTGATCTGGCAATGAAACTTTACTGGCAGACTTATATAACCAAAATGAACCTCCAAGAAAGAAATCAGATCATTCTGAGCACATATGAAAATTACCAAAAATAGAAACTTTCCATAAATAGCAGCTCTGCACAAGATAGCCCTTATTGAATTCAAAAATAGAAATATTTTTGGGTGATGCAAGATTGCTCTTACACCCAGGATGCTCCTACATCAGACACCCGGGGTAATTTGAGAAGTGACCCTGTCACGACTTAGGTGTGCAGAGGAAAACCAAGACAGCTAACCTCCTCCTTTGTCAGCCATGATGAGTCTTCAACAGGTCCTCCTTTCCACTTGACCAGATATTCTTCATATGTCCTGTTCCTTGTGCTTCTACCAACACGACTGTCCAGTATATCTTCGATCTCCTTAGTGTCTGAACTAGTTGCCGGAATACTCCACTGTGCTGCTGTGATCTCATCTTCAACACCTCCTTCATGATACTCTGTCAGATCTGAAATGTTAAACACTGGTGAAATATTTAGCTCAGTAGGCAATTCTACCTCATATGCGTTTCCTGAATCATGTTTCTTCAGTATCCTACATGGTCCAAACTTCTTTATTTTCAGCTTGTTATATGTACCAACTAGAAACCGCTCTTTCCGCAAATGAACCATGACTTCGTCACCAACTTGAAATTCTTTATACCTCCTTTTCTCATCTGCCTTAGCCTTATACTGTGCGTTCATCTTGGTAATATGCTTCCTCACCTCTTCATGGATGTTCTTCAAGTGTTCTGCAAAATCCTCAGCTTCAGCACTACTTATTTCTCCTTTATCTATCTTCCTCAATTCAGATGCATTTCTTGGACTACTTCCATATACAATCTGGAATGGTGATTTACCAGTGCTCCTGTTGACAGAATTATTGTATGCAAATTCTACCTGTGGTAAAATCAAATCCCATCCTGTTGGCTTATCTCCAACCAAACATCTCACCAAATTTCTCAAACTTCTATTCACTACCTCTGTCTGTCCATCAGTCTGTGGATGATGTGATGAACTAAACTTCAAATTTGTCTTCAACTTCTTCCACAATGTACGCCAGAAATATCCAACAAACTTAGTGTCCCGATCTGAAACTATAGTCTTTGGCAAACCATGAAGTCTCACTACTTTTCTGAAAAACAATTCTGCTACATGAACAGCATCGTTAGTCTTCTTGCAGGGAATAAAATGTGCCATCTTTGAAAATCTGTCAACCACCACAAAAATTAAATCATGTCCCCGCTGAGTCCTCGGTAAACCAAGAACAAAGTGCATGCTGATATCCTCCCAAAGCTTTTCTGGTACAGGTAATGGCTGATACAGCCCTATATTTTGCTTCACTCCTTTCGCCATCTGACATACTCTGCAACTCTGTACAAACTTTTTCACATCTTGCTGCAACTGTGGCCAATAATAATTCTCACTAACCAAACCAAGGGTTTTATCATGACCAAAATGTCCAGCCAATCCTCCGCTATGCTTTTCCTTGATGAGATTCTCCCTCATAGAACTTCGTGGAATGCACAACTGACTCCCTCTGAATAGCATATCATCTTGGATGATAAAATTCAGCCATTTCGTCCTGTCTAGAGTAACAGGTTCTTTACAAGCTTTCCAAGCTTCACCAAAATCAGGATCCTCTGGATACAAATTCTTGAGTTCCTTGAACCCAACCACTTCAATCTGCATTTCTGTTAGCAATAGTTGCCTTCTGCTAAGAGCATCTGCAACCCTATTAGACTTTCCACTCCTGTGTTTCAAAACAAATGTATAACTCTGTAAAAACTCAACCCATTTCAAATGCCTTTGATTCAATTTTCCTTGACTATTCAAATATTGCAAAGCTTGATGATCAGTATACAAAACAAACTCCTTAAGAAGCAAATAATGTCTCCACTTCTTTAATGTCTGAACTATAGCATAAAATTCCTGATCATAAACAAAATATTTTCTCTTGGCATCATTTAATTTCTCACAGAAATAAGCAACAGGTTTACCTTCTTGGCTCATAACAGCTCCTATTGCAGTACCACTAGCATCACAATCTACTTGAAACACCTTATTAAAATCTGGAAGTGCTAAAACGGGTTGTTCTGTAACTTTTTGTTTCAACAATTGAAAACTTTTTTCTGCCCCTTTAGTCCACTTAAACTCTTTTCTATCCCCTCTCATTGTTTCAGTCAAGGGACCACAAATACTGCTAAAATTTTTGATAAAATTTCTGTAAAAGCTAGCCAAACCATGAAAAGATCTTACCTCAGTAGCACTCCTTGGAGTAGGCCATTCAAGGATAGCCTGTACCTTCTCTGGGTCCATTTTTAGACCTTCTGCTGAAACTACAAATCCCAAATACACTAACTCTTTCTTCACAAAACTGCACTTCTTCAAATTAATCAACAATTTCTCTTCTCTCAACTTCTCAAATACCATACGAATATGCATCATATGCTCATCCAATGTCTTACTAAAAATCAAAATATCATCTAGGTAAACAATGACAAACTTACCCAGAAATTCTTTCAGAACCTCGTTCATGAGCCGCATGAAAGTGCTCGGTGCATTGGTTAGCCCAAAAGGCATGACTAACCACTCATATAGTCCTTCCTTTGTCTTGAAGGCAGTCTTCCATTCATCTCCTTTTCTGATCCGAATCTGATGATACCCACTTTTTAGATCTATCTTTGAGAAATACACAGCTCCACTCAAACAGTCCATAATATCATCCATTCGTGGCAATGGAAACTTATACTTGATTGTGATCTTGTTTATTGCTCTAGAATCTGTACACATCCTCCATTCTCCATTCTTCTTTGGTGCTAATACTGCTGGTACAGCACAGGGACTCAGACTTTCACGGATCAATCCTTTCTGTAACAGTTCATGTACTTGTCTGTTTAACTCCTCACTTTCTGCAGGTGTCATTCTGTGTGCTGCCTTATTCGGAAAACTCGCTCTTGGGATCAAGTCCATCTGATGACTGATCTTCCTGACTGGTGGTAATCCATCAGGCACGTTATTGGATACAATATCCTGAAACTTATTCAACAAATCTGCAACTTCTACAGGAACATCTTCTACTTCCTCTTTACCAGCTTTTGGAATTAAAGCAAAACATACATGCTCATGCCTCATACCATCTAGGAATTTTTTTTCATCAACAAATGTTATTCTTGCATTACCACATACCTTTTCTTCGGTCTCCTTCAATGGCTTTAGCTTATGTCGCACTCCATGCTTTGTCAGGGAATAGGTATTCGCACGACCATCGTGTACAGCACATCTGTCAAACTGCCATGGTCTACCAAACAACATATGACATGCATCCATAGATATGATATCACACAATACCTCATCTTGGTATCTGCCAATTTTTAACTTCATCAGGCATTGTTCATGGACCATGACCTTGTGGTCATCCTGTACCCAGGCAATCCGATATGGATGTGGGTGTTTCTGTCTCTTGAGCTTCAAATTTGTCACCATCTCTTTTGACACCAAATTGTCAGTGCTTCCACTATCAATGATCACATCACAACATTTACCTTCACACTTGCACCTGGTGCGAAACAAGCTCCTCCTTTGCTCAGGTTCATTCTCACCACTCAACAGGACTCTTCTGTTAATCAACGTTTCTCCTCTTTCAGCATCTTCAGAATTTGATGATCTGGCAGCTTCATCTACATGTGCAACTCTGCCTTGGCCTTCATTTCTCCTGTCTGTTCTGCCTTGGCGCTGAGGACATTCAAATGCCCTATGACCTTCTTCTCCACAGTGAAAACATGTTCCACGGAAGCCACCTCTTCCAGATCCTTTTCCTCTTCCTCTTCCTCTCTGATCTCTATTATTCTGATCCTGGAAGCGATTGGAATTATTTCCTCGCTGATTCTGACTACTACTGGCCTCATCCTTCTTTTTCGAATCCTCATTTCGGCCACCATATGACCATCCACCAGATCGTCCACCGCGACCTCTTCCATTTTGTCTGCTCTCAAACTTCTTGTTCAGCTTTTCCTCTACTTTTAGGGCAAATTGGTATGCCTCCTCAATACTGTTCATTTGAACTAGATTCAACTGCTCCTGAATGCTTGGCCTTAACCCATTAAGGTATCGGGCAACTTTCTCCTTATCAGCTTCGGCATGGCCTGTTCTGATAAGGAGTCGATAGAACTCCTCTGTATACTCCTGAATAGATTTTTTTGCTTGCTTCAAACTTTGCATTTTCTTCAGTAGGTCAAGCTCATAATCAACAGGAATGAACTGTCACTTCAATTTATCCACCATCCGATCCCATCTCGTGATTTTCTCCTTTCCTCTCTATTTCGCTCCAACTGAATCTCTTGCCACCATATCTTCGCATGACCTTTCAATCTGGCCTTCACAAATTTGACCCTATCAGGATCCTCAACATCTTCATACTCAAAATATTCTTCACATTCATTGATCCAGTCGATCAATTCCTCTGGGTTAAGATTTCCAGAAAATGTAGGAACCTCAATCTTAGGTCTTTTCCCAATATTAGAAATGGCCCGAAAAAGTCTTTCTTCCTCCTGGTTCACAATTTTGACTTCTCCTTCTTGATATTCTTCTTCGGCTTGATCCTCGCTTTCATCTCTGACATTAAGATTCATTCCTCTGCGAATCTCTTCTTGTAATGCTCGCACTTGTCTCTGCAGCTCTCTAACCTCAGGTGTTACAACACCAGCTCTTCCGCCACATTCCCTTCGTGGAGGCATTTTCGCGATGCGCACTGAAACCCTAGCCACGGTCCTGGTGCAAACTACCTCACAGTCGGCGATCTGTTTACACATTCAAGAACTCCTGCTCTGATACCACTTGATGAAGGGTGCTCCCCTTAATACCACAAACACATAACAGAAAGAGAAAAACAACAACAATAATATGCAAGAACATAAATTTTGGCTTCTTATTATCTCCACAAATGTGGAATTACAAACTTTCAGAATTACAATATGCAAAGCCACATGGGCATTCCGTTACAATATTCTGTAGGACAAAGCCTCGAACTATTACCCAGAACTATTCTGAACTGCCTAAGACAATAATACAGCCTTCTTTATATAGGCAATTTTCCACCGCCTGGGAAGGTTCCAGAATTTTAGTCAATAAGGCCGACCAAACTTAGCATTATTTTATTTTACATTTTATTACATCATAGTCGGCTCAAGATAACCTTTGAAACCCGAACATAAATTTTGAAGAAAATTATTTTCTGCCATTTCAGGTGGTCCAACTTCTGAAGACCATAAGTCATCACCAGTTGACCCGATCGGCTATTATAACCCCATTTTCGAAACGCCACGAAGTGCTCTACAGGCTTGACCCGCGCAAGTGCCCGTCACCCAAATTTTTGACCTCATCCGGGGCCTCTAAAGACTTCAAAACTGAGTTCAAAGTTTCTGTACCCTCCTGCCAATACCGAAAATCTTCAATATCTTCCAATATACACTTGATCTGGCAATGAAACTTTACTGGCAGACTTATATGACCAAAATGAACCTCCAAGAAAGAAATCAGATCATTCTGAGCACATATGAAAATTACCAAAAATAGTAACTTTCCATAAATAGCAGCTCTGCACAAGATAGCCCTTATTGAATTCAAAAATAGAAATATTTTTGGGTGATGCAAGATTGCTCTTACACCCAGGATGCTCCTGCATCACTTTTAGTTACAAGTCTATCTTATTCTCGTGATTATTCTATCATTTAAATCATGATTTTAATGTAACGTTTATAATCTTTCAAAGAAATGTTTTTAATAGTGAAAGAAAAAAAAATATGATTAGAAATTATTAAATAAGCATAATATCTTTAATGCAAATTAAATTATATAATTATTTTTGTACACTATATTTTACATTAAAGTATAAATCTAAGAAGTATTTAATATTTAGTATATTTTTATATAAGATAAATTAAATTTATACATAAATCTAATATATAATTATTATTGCTTTATTATTATATAATATAAATTATTATATATTATATTTTATATTTATTATTATATATCTTAATATTATTATGTATATAAAGAGATACATATAAAAAGATGGATAGAGTAGGACACAAAGACACAAGAGATACAAAACGAAAGAGAGATTGAAGTATAAGAAACAAACTTTTGATTAGTTATTTTAAACTAAAAATGACCTATTTGTCAATGGGTCCTTCGTCTACTGGTAAAGTTGTTTGGGCATATTTTGGAGGAATGGATACCCTCAGTCCCTTGGCTCTTAGCCAAAGAGGTTCTTTGAAACTCTAAAAAAAATTATTTTACGTATTTTAAATAACATTTATTTTATCAAAAAAATTAATTTTCAAGAATAATAGATTAGATCATAAAATAATATTACATAAAAAATCAGTTCAATTTTTATTTTGTGATATTTTATTTTATCAATTTTAATATTTTTGTAAGAAATTTACATCATAAATTATTAATTGCTGGTATTTTTATTAATATTTCACTCGCTAGATAATTATATATAAATTTTATTACAACAATAAATATAGACAGAGAGTTGGAGCATGCAAGAGAGAAAGATAAAAGATGTAAAGGGAAAGAGACATAGAAAAAACAACTAACTTTTGATTATCAACATCAGATTTCCACAATCCATTATGATGAAATTAGTTTTTGGATTCGATTGTGAGTTTTTTTAGCATCGACGTTTCAAATCACACTCCATGATCCATCATCAGGAATAGAGAGTGAAGAATCAAAAATAAAATGTGCAAACTTAGCCTCTCACAAGAGATATAAGGAGAGTTGGGGAAGGGGCAACACCCAAACCAAAAAGGAGAAAAAAGATAAAAAAGACTTAAAAAATAAATAAATAAAAATGAAAAGCCATAAAAAGGAGGAACCAAAAAGACAAGAAATGAGGTAAACAAGCCGAGAAGCATGCTAAGTGAATATAAATAAGCGAGTATATATATCAACTAGGCAAAAATACAAGGAAACATTAATTTACATATTGTTTCCTTGTATTTTTGCCTAGTTGATGTATATACTCTCTTATTTATATTCGCTTAGCGTGCTGCTCGGCTTGTTTACCTCATTTCTTATCTTTTTGGTTCCTCCTTTTTATGGCTTTTAATTATTTTATTTTATTTTATTTTTTAGTCTTTTTTATCTTTTTTCTCCTTTTTGGTTTGGGTGTTGCCCCTTCCCCAACTCTCCTTATATCTCTTGTGAGAGGATAAGTCTACACATTTTATTTTTCATTCTTCACTCTCTATTCCTGATGATGGATCACAAAGTGTGATCCGAAACGTCAATGCTAAACAAACTCACACAATCGAATCCAAAAACTAATTGCAACTTTTGATTAGTTATTTCATGCCAACAATCTAAGAAAAACATGTTCATTAAGGCTTTATGTTAAGGGTAGTATGTCCTCAGTCTCCTTTTGTATCGATTTTTATCCCTCTCTCTACATTACAAGTTAAATTAAGATGTAAATAAAATATAATATATAAGCGTAAATTTTATTTAATTTATGATATAATTATAATTATTAATATACACAACTTATCATTTTATATTTTAAGTTATATAAACATATATATTATACTTTATGCTTTATTTTATAATTAAATTTATTATTATTATATTAAAAATGTGTATCTATATATACACATCCATATATCTATACATACATGTCTACACACTGCACACACACACAAAGACATAAAATTATGGCCCATTAGTGCACCATTAAACATGACTTATTGTGCACCTATTTGTCTTATCACTTTGTGGGACCATTCTGGACATCAAAATCAAATCAAATGCCTAATGTACGTGAGGGTGAAGGGGGGAACAATGCCTCCAGCGACAAGTGCCACTCGCATGTGGCCACACTAGAGAGAGATAAATCTTATATAGATCTTAAAATCACATGATGTAACAAGACACAAAGAGTACACTATATCTTCCTCTGTCCCTTCAATTGTAGAGAAACTCGGGTTATGACATTTTTTTCTATTAAATAATTATAGACAATGGATGCTACTAGTAGATGTACATATTATAGTATATCCTTAACAATACATATGATAGTCATTAATATCATCAATTAAAGATGACATCCTATACTATGTACATATTACATGTAATTGATGGATGCCACTCGATTTTATAAACATCATCAATTTTGCAGTTCTTGCATCCCATGAGACATCTCTTTGAGGTATTATGTTAAGAAAATTTGTGCCCCATTTGGCACATGTTGTGAGGATAGTAGCTAGGAATTTGGCTCTATGCCTGCCCTTTACATTTTATTGAAATCACACTTCTATTTTCTTTATGGTGATTTGGCATGGAAGAAAGATGAAAATAAGCATGGAGAATATTGATGTAGTAGTTCAAATCTCTAATTATAATAAATGTAGGAGTGTCTTAGTCAATTTCAGTGAAATACAAATCTTCAATCTCTCTAAATCTAGTTAGGAATGAGTACATGAAAAATAATATTTTTAGTTTCTCAATGTGGACTCAATTTAACATCAGGTGATCTAAGGATAGTACTCATGATGGATACAAAAGTTCTTAACATGTATAGATATAGGTTACATGTCATGGGACATAGATGATTTAGAAGGACATGATGGAGAGATTGATGAAGAAGCACAAAAGTTGATGAACATTATTATGGTGTAGCAGATGGATGTACACTCAACACATATGCATCTTATGTAAGAAAATGAATGGATATGGAGGATAGGGATATGTAGAGAAGAAAAGGAATATATAAAGAGAGAGGAGAAAGGGATAGATAGAGATGGTAGAGATAAATATATATATATAGAGAAGGAAATAATTAGACAGGGGTAGATATAAAGATGAAGATAGAGACATGAAGCAATATATAAAGAGAGATAGAGAGGGAGAGGGTTATAGGAATAGAGAGAGAGGGGGGGATGGAAGATATAAATATATAGAGAAGACATAATGGGAGAGGGAGAGATATAAATATATAGACAAAGGTAGAAAGTCATATATAGAGAGAGGTAGGGAGGGGGAGATTACAGGGATTGAGTAGGATGGAGAGATAACAAGATAGAGATAGAGAGAGAGGGAGATAAATATGGACATGAAGAGATTTAAAAGAATACGTGAACTATCTCTATTTGAGAATTAAGTATTGTCATTAGTATCAAATGAGTTCAATAAGTAATCTAAGTTATTTAGTTGGTAAAGGTTGGAATAAGGAGTTAAAAAAGTCAGTTGGCTCAACTTACAAAGCCTTCACACTGAGCAAATATAAGGCATAAGATAAAACTATCTGAATACAGGTTTAACTGAGCATGTCTACCAAGGGTCAGGAATTACCGAGTACCAAGCTAGTGATCAATGAGCATTCTACACACCGAACATCAATTATTCACTGAACATTAATTGCAATGATTACCAAGTTATTGAGGAAATGACATACTAATTAGTAATGGCACATATCTCTATGCAAACGGTTTACACAAATCTATAAATAGTTTACCAAGATCGAGACATATTTAATATGGATGTAATCATTTAATTTTGTGATGATTCGTATGTAACATTTAGATCTAGGTTATTTTTGTACACCTTTGATCTTAGGTTTTCTAATATGTTGTAACCCTAATTAGGTTGAATCATTTTGATATATAATTGTAAAATATGTCATTTTAGATATGGGTAAGTGCACAAAGATGGGGGACCAAAAAGGGGGTATAAGATGCCACTTTTTTCTTAAAATAAAAAAACTACGAATTTCAAGAAATTGAAGATAGTTAGACTCAAAATTTTAAGATGCGACAAAAATAAGAGTTGTAATACTCTGAATCAAGTTCCTAAACTACTAACTTATTTTGAAAATGGTGCAGATTAAGGCCCTCAAAAAGGGGGAGCACAAAAAGTGGTCCTATTTTTTGTGCAAAAACATAACATAGCGTTTGGTGTGCTCCCCCTAAAATGTTAACTTTTTTTTTGAATTTTTTTAATTGCTCTAGTGAGAAGTTAGCTAACACCACGTAGTTTATCCCAGATTTTTTTGATAATTTTTTCATGAACGTATAATTTTTGATGAATTTACGAAGTGCTCACATCCTGAAAACATGAAATTTCTATGTGCTCCCCCTAGAAATCATTTAAAACTAATCAAAAATTAATTTTTTTTTTTAAAAAGTGTGTAGAATGGAGTCTAGTTTCTAAAAATGTAACTTATTGCAAAATTCAATGAATGAGCCAAAATCTATGCCCAAAATATTGCATGTTGGTTTTTTACAAAAAACGGACAGACACACAAAAGAAATTAGAGTTGAATAACTTAACATAATCAGAATTCAAAATAAATTATATGCTTAGATAGCTAACAGAGAGATCTGCAATATCACGTTGTATGATTTTTACGTTCTTGAGCCATGAGTAAACCTGACGAGGAGCACACAAAAAAATATGTCATTTTTTTGTATGTCTGCTGGAAAACACATCTCAGGCCAATTTTAGTCGTCCAAGCCTTTGGATTGGATCTCCAAGGCAAATCCAAGCCTTAAGATTGGTAAATTCAAATACTTTACATAGCGTGCATGCCCTATAGGGCATGCACAATGTGTCAATTTATGATTTCCATAGCGCACACGTGTTATGAAAATCATAAATTTACATAGGGCATGTGCCCTATGTAAGATATAGATTCACATAGTGATGAGAAATATTCAAAGTGGGAGAGAGAGAGAGAGTACTCTCTTTGTCTCTCTCCCTCTCTCCCCCTATAACTCTCTCTCTCTATCTCCCTCTCTCCCCCTTATCATGCTCTCTCTCACTTTCTTAATCAGACCTGCTGTATCTCTCTCTCTCTCTCTCTCTCTCTCCTACTTTCTCCCTTTCTCCTTTTGCCTCTCTCTCTCTCTCTCTCTCTCTCTCTCTCTCTCTCTCTCTCTCTCTTTTCCCTTCCCTATCTCTCCTTCCCCTTCTCTCCTCTCTCCCTTTTGCTTTCTCTCTCTCTCTCTCTCTCTCTCTCTCTCTCTCCCCCACACACCTCTCCTCTTTCTCTCTCTCTCTCCTACTTGTGTGCTATAATTATGTCACACTTCTATGAATCATTACATTCAAGAACACTCAAGAATGAGGTCTCAAAAATTAATCCATAGCTCCCTAGGCATGGGGTGCAAGGGTCTTAAGAATGCTCTCAGCTAGAGCTATTAAGCTAATAACCTTGCTAGTAAACCATGCAATAGGAGATTCAATGAAGACAAGGGCAAGAATGCCAATATCCTCAAGAATCAAATGGAAATGCAATGCAACTAAGCTAGAAATGAGAATGCAAGCTAAGCTATGGAAATAAAAGATGTGAGTATTACAAAGCCTCCTAGTTAAGCTAGATGAAGTAATCTAAAGCATAAAGGAAGTTAAGCTAAGTATGAAGCTATGAATGCCATGATAATGCAAGAAATGAAACTATGATAACATGTAGATGCAAAAGCCAAGAATGCTCCAAATCTTCAAAAGCTCCAAAGTGACCTAGAAAACCTGCAAGATAACATTAGCATAAAAAGTTGAAGATCTAGAATGAAGAAGAGAGCTCTCCTTTTAAAGGAAATGAGAAAGAATGGACCATGGAGATTAAGAGGCAAAAGATTTAATCAATGGTGGAGCATCAAAGAGGAGAAATCCATGTGCACAAATATCCTCCAATGAGAAAATAAGAGTTGACTTTTGTGTCCATATGAGACAAAAAGTGCTTTTTCCCTTTTTATAAAATAAGAATAATGCTTTATTTGTGCAACTTAGGATAAGAGGAAAAGTGGGGGCTTTTTATTTATTAAAAGGGGAGGAAATATTCTTTTTAAATAAATAAAAACTTAGGATAAAATGGTTAGCCCATAGAAAATAATCGAATAAATGACAGAACTAGGATTTGATCAAGAATAAGCAATTTATGAAAAAGGGGCTAATAGTCTAGATGACCATTTTTAGGTGATTACATTTGCCCCTTTTTGAATAATGTGTGATCAATTTGTGAACACATTAGGTCAAAGAATAGATCAGCCAAGAAGGAAAGAGATAGCCAAGAAGGCAAGAAGATAGCGATCTGACTCCAAAGAATGAAGTGCAGAGAGATAGCAAATCCTGCATGATCAGCCTGGTAGCAACAATACTGAACACTTAGGAAAGAGATAGCCAATAAGATATGATGTGTCTGCCCCCTCGGGATCGAAAGTGAAATCAGGTAGAGGGAATGTAGAAGCAAGAGCAACATGATCAAATCACTAGAAATCATAATCAAAGAAAGAGAATAGAATAACCATCAAGTAGTGAAGATATGCCCCACACATGGGACCCGGGGCATGAACCAAGCGGTCCCTTAACCCGAGAACACCATGGAGGAGAGGAATTTGAAAATGAATGAAAGAATAGAAGGTTGAGAGAGATGGGGATGAAGAGGTGAAGAATGCCCCAGTGAAGATTGAAGGATCAGGCCTCAAAAGGTCAGCCAACTGCGCGAAAGAAGGAGAAAGGCAATTTGGATGATCAAGGTGAATTCAGATTTCGGTTTAGATCCTGAAATGAATAGAAAATGATGTGATAGGAAAGACAAAAAGTGAAAGACATGACTGAGAAGAAGTGAAAGGCGAGCACAATTGATTAACAAGTCTATGAAAGAGGAAAGAGAGCTCTCTCCATATGCAAGATGCAAAACTAACTAACATGAACTTAAGAATGCAAGCTACATGAAAAATGGTTTACTTGCAAGGTCACAAAGCCAATAGCCATCTAATAATCATCATCAAGCATTATTGGTAGCATCGCAAGATCATACAATACACACTAGCATAACTATGTGGATCTGAATATGATCTATATCAAATAGAAATGTGGAAATCCCACCTAGGCATCAAAGACATGTAGGTCAAGATGACTAGTGCAGTGAGATTACCTAAGTTTGATATAGCAAGATTATGCTTGCATCGAGACACAAGAAAGTCAAGATGACTATAAGCATGCACTTGCGAAATAGTCAAGGATAATACTTTGCAATCCAAAGTGTCAAGTAAGACCAGCATAAATGCTCATGACAGTTAGGATCAACAAAATATACCCACAAGTAGAAAAAACAATAAAACATGTTCTCATTCTCTCAGTCTTCTAGCTATGCATCATCGAAAATGATCATAGGGAGAGAACACTTAGCAAAGAAATCATCATAGACAACACACAAAGAAAAATAAAGTCAACAAATCTTAGCAAGTGTGTGTGTGTAGGTCATAGAGTCAAACTTTGAGTATCGCATCTGCCAGTGAGAAATATTGCATCATCTAAACTGTGGGTAGGATATCTGATAAGTGTGGAGAAACACTCAATGCTAGGGTAGTGTTGAAAAACACCATTGGGGTGGTGTTGAAAAACATCATTTGCGAGGTGCCTAAGAAACCCAGACGCACAAAGAGACCCAAGATAAGCTAGAACAATATATGCCCCCTAGACTAAGATAAGAGTCAATTCCAGGCTAGGAGAGGCGAAGCAAGAAGTGGAGCGAAGGAGCGCCATGCAAGACTGATAGACATAGGTGCAAGGGTCACAAGTAGCACCTGTTTCTAGGTTTTCACCACTTGATAGATTTATTGCAATTTTTTTTCAAGACTTTTTATAATTTTTTTTGTATCTACCAAGGCACCTATTTCCAGGTTTTCACCAAGGCACTTTTTCAATTTTTTTGAATTTTTTGAATTTTTGAATTTTTTTGGTGAGACATCAAAGCGCCTATTGCTAGGTTTTCACTAGGATGCTCATTTTTTCAGTACTTTTTATGCTTTTTAGGAATTTTTTCAGCATCATATATGAATTTTTTTGTAATTTTTTTAGGATCATAAAGTATGTACAAAGAATGCCCTAGACAGAAATGAGCATCAAGAATCCGCTTCCTCTGATGTAGAGAACCGATAGGCCCCAGGCCCAAATGCTACAACTATGATGATAGGAGGTCTCAACCAGTTTGACCAATAATAACCAGCCCTAAGCAATGTCTGAGCTAGCGGAGGATCATTAGAATGTGATCCACATATGCCATCGTGGATTTCAGCTAGCACTTTTTCTGACTCCTCTATTTCTAGACACTTAAGGAGAGTTCCATCTAGACCCTTCCTATACAAGTCACCAGAGACAAAGGAAAAGTGTAAGGGATGGTAGAAAGAATGGTGTGGTGGATTTCCAGGAGGAATATGAGGTGGAAGATATGAAAAGATGGTAGGATTGTAAGATTTGTGAGTAGGATAGCGTAATTCATCCACCAGGAACTTGAAGAGAGATGCATGCTTTGTCATTTTTAAGATGGATGTCAAAGTAACCAAGGCATTAGCAACTTTTTTCTCAACTCTAGGAATGGGCTGAAGTGTAACAGATATGAGATCATGCTTGAAGTAGTGCACTATTTTTTTGTAGAGAATCAACTTTTCATCTTTTATTTGAGAATCATTATTTTTTAGCAGATTTTTATTTTTACTTTTCTTAGGTGCGGATACTGCTATAATGTGGTTTTTTCCATTCGACCATTGCTCTTTTCTTTTGACTTGATGACTGTGATACTTGATTGTTGATTCAATCTTTTTTATTGCTAGTTTGCTGGTGGAAGAAGTAACAGGTGTTAATGCGAGATGAAATGAAGTGACTGGTTCAACAGAATTTATGTGAGAGGTGTCATCTCTAGTGACAAGAGAAGTTGAGCCTATAGGGTAAGCTCCAAAAGTAGCTAGATCTAGATTTGTCATAGAAGGACCAACATAGTCTACTAAGGCAATACAGGGAACAAACTCATCAGACCTTGCACGAGACTCATCAACTACGTCAGGTGGGTTACAAGAGGTATGAACTACATCAACATCCATATATGTCATGGAAGAATCTTTTAGAAGAGGCTTAAGATGTCGAGAAGTAGAGATACTCATGTCATTATGCATGAGATCACCTCTTTGTAGCAGTCGTGCAATGTTGTGGCGTTGTCTATCATAGTGCAATGATTCTTTAGGCACATAGGTTCTAGACATAGAGGCCTCATCCATATCATCAGTAGATATACATTCTTCTCCCCAAAGAAGTGAAGTAGAAGGAAGATCATCTCCCATTTGAGCCATAGTGTGTAGTGGTGACTCATCTGTATCTGTGTCTGAATTATTGAGCATGGGAGTATTTCTAGAATCCTCTCTATAGATCCACTCTTGAACAACTTGTTCTTGTGTTTCTGCTTTTAAAGGAATGGATGAAGGAACAAAAGTATCAAAGATCACCATAGAAGAAGTGGAAGGCTTCATGTTATCAGAAGGTTTCCCAGATGACCTAGGAGAAACAGGTATAGAAGCAAAGGAATCCAGCGTATATTCACCCATACCAAGGCTCATCATCTTAAATGATTTCTCAGTAGCAACTAGAGACGTACTAGGATCAACAGTAGGTTCATTGTGAGGGACAAATTTTTCAGTAGCAGCAAGAGCATTGATAGCAATAGTATGGTCTCGAGGAATCACATTAAGAATATTTTGATGTTGAATTAAGAAAGTTTATAAAAGAAATGCAAATTTGAATGGATTACATATCCCTCTCTACATCTCTCTCTCTCTCTCTCTCTCTCTCTCCTACTTTGTCCCTTTCCCCTTCTCTATTTCTCTTTCCCCCCTCTCTCTCTCTCTCTCTCTCTCTCCCTTCTCTCTCCTTCTCTTCTCTCTCTTACTCTCTCCCTTTCCCCTTCTCTCTCTCTCTCTCTCTCTCTCTCTATCCCTTCTCTCTCCTCCTCTCTCTCTCTTACTCTCTCCCTTTCCCCTTCTCTCTCTCTCTCTCTCTCTCTCTCTCTCTCTCTCTCTCTCCTATCTCTATTCTCTCTTCCTCTTCCCTTGTCTCTCTCCTTACCCTTCTCCCTTTTTCTTGTTTTACATAGGGCGTGCGTGCTATAGGGTGCACACCCTATTTAAGACTATGCATAACATATTTTTTGTTTTGTATAGGGCGTACGCCCTATAGCGCACTCACACTATTAAAAACTAGAAGAAACGAACTTATTTGCCAAGGATCTTGTGAAAGAGGCCCACGTTTTCTTATGTTGTCTGAATTCTGCATTTTCTCTGACAAGTTTTCACTTTTCATGGTGTTGATAGTGACAAATCAACATCATTTTGCACCATAGTGACAAGTTTTCACTTTGCACCATCATGAAAGTCAATTATTGGAATAAAAAAGACAAAAAGAGATTGAGGTGAATTTTTTTATTTTTTTACATGTCAAATGTGAATAAAGAGTGTTTTGGTTTATAATTGGTATGATATAGACTTGTTCAATACATAATTTGATATAAGTGTAATAAATTTATATTATAATTTGTCATATTGTAAGAGGGATATATTATAATTTGACTTATTGGTTTACATTTATATTATATTTTTAAAATTGTAATCAATTGATATGTAGAAATCATCATCATGCCAAGAAAATGAGCAAAGAATTTAACACCAGAAGAGCATGATAGAGACAAAGAGAAGAAAAGGGAAAGAATGAGACAACTTTATGAACAAAAAAAATTAGATACCATAGAAGAAGATTTTTCTTTGGACGAGGAACATGAAACATCAATACAAAGTAAGAGAGAATTGGAATTGGAATAAAAAAGACAACGAATGAGAAACTTGCATGCAATGAGACAATTGAATTATAAAGATGCGGGGACATCATCTATGAGTTCCCAAGTTCAAGAGACATCGTCATCCAATGTTTGAGGCACACCATTGTTTACTTCTAAAGGTGTGGGCACACTCTTCTATCATGTTGAAGGAACACCATTATCTACATCCCAAGGTGTAGGCACAACATCATCTCATGTTGAAGGCACACCATTATCTACATCCCAAGGTGTAGGCACAACATTGTCTCATGTTGAAGGCACTCAAGATGGTACACAATTCAAACATAATGTTTTTGATGCACCTAGAATTATTAAATATAGAAAACCAAAATATTTGATTGATATTGATACTAACATTTTGCAAGCAATGCCTGACAAGATTCCCAAGCGTACTTGTCAAAGAAATGTTAATCATATTTGGAGATTATTTTTTGAGAATTTAAACATGACAGGAAGATGTCAACTATTTGTTGAAATGATGTTAAATCTGAAATTTAGGCCCATCATGAAGATTCTTGGGCTAAGAATGATGGACGAGTCAAGTGAAAAATCTATTGTAAAGAATCTAATGACTACACATGAGAGTGTGGGTTCTACATCACGCATAAAAGATAGTAATGTCACACGACATGTACTTACATCAATGATAGTAAGCACTCAAATGAAGAAATCTCGACTCATTAGAAAGACAAGAAAAATATTGAAAATAAGTAGAAAGTCTCTAATGAGAGCCTTGGGAAGGTGTCAAAGAGTGGAAGATCCAAATAGCAATGAGTAATGGGCATTTTCTGGTGGACTACCGTGAAAAGATAAAGCAATTGTTGAAGCTTTGAAATCCTTGATTGAAGAATTTTGGAAGAATAATACATGGGTATCTCCTAATCAAAGAGATGTTGTAAGAAGAAGGATTGGTAGTCGAATTTGTGTTCCATATCCAAAACATTTTTTGGATTCAACTTAGACACAATTCTTTGCAAAATTTATGCATACATATCCTCAAATTAAAATTAGTCAGAGATATTTTGAAATGTGTAAACCTTTTTATGTCAAGATAAATCACACATGCACAACTTGTTGTTGTAGGGTACATATTGAATTTTCTAACCATTTTGAAGTTTATAGGAATATATGTGTAGGTTTGCACTCTAACAATGTTTTGCAGGATTGTAACATAAATGTCCCACCTAAATCTTCAAGGGAATTAATATCTACCATTTTATGTGAAAGAGTGGATGGTCAACAATTTTACAAGCTCTCATGCTTGAATGGTACATGCATAGATTGTGGAGGTTTGCAACGTTTGCCAGTTTGTCAACATATGGAAAGTACGCATGCAATCGGTAACGAAATAGTGGAATTTGGAAAATTTAAGACTGTGACATACAATCTAAAAGATGGAAAAGAGGGTAAAAAATGTGATTTAGTAATTGAAAAAATTCCAGTGTATCAGTTCATGGACATTTTTTGTAAAAAAATTATTTATGAGTATGCAAGGCATACACATAGAGCGCGATGGTTGGATATGCAATTCAAGTTGTGCAAGGACACATTCCCACTTGATACCATTATTTTAGTTGTGGAATTTGTAGAGAACTACACACTACAACCACAGAATGAGATGCAAGAAAAGTATTACAGCTCTCAACAGGTTGCTATATTTGTTCATATAACATTCATGCATGCACTAGATAGTACAGAGGAGAACAGGAAGATGTTGAGGGAGTATCATTTTTATATCAGTGATGATCGCTCACATTCTATAGAGTTTGTACATGATTGCTTTCAACTATTTTATGGTCATTTGGCAAACAAGGGCATAAAATATCATCGACATATCATTTGGTCAGATAATTGTTCATCCCAATTCAAGAATTCTCTGATATTTTATTGGTTGTGTAGGATGCATAAGATTACTGGAATTCAATATATGTAGAATTTCATAGAGGCCGGTCATGGAAAGGAAGAGCACGATGGCACAGGTGCATGTATTAAAAGAGCCTTAGCACGTGAAGAATTAAAGTACAAAGAGAAAGCAACATTGTCAGATGCGGGATGTATTGTCCAGTGGTGTAATGCTACAATGGGTCCAGGTAATAAAGGTGAGTCTATGGTTCATAGATTTTTTTGGTTGATGGATGAAACTAACATTGCACCATATGAGGATTGTTGTACATTGATAGGATCGAGTGAGCTAAACTCTTTTAGAAGTTGTAATGCAGGTTCATGGAGTATCCACACATGACATATGGCGTGCTTTTGTTCATCATGTGTAGATGAAGATTTGGATGGGTGCGAGTCAAAGGAATGGGTTGACGAATGGTATACATGTATTTTGAGTCCACTTGCCTCCTATCATCCCCATGAATCACTACAACCGACAGAAATGGAATCATCCATTGACTTTGATCGCTTATCTGATATTGTACAACCAGGTAAAATTTTCCACTTACAAATAATCTCAAATTTAGTACTTTATCATAAATATTTAGTAAACTAATGTCCTCATTATGTTTATATCATTATAGGTCATGTTTTTGTTCTTATTGCACCTGAAGAAAATGAAGAAGGGACAAATTATTATTTGTGTCATTGTGTTGAGGCAAAAAAGAAATTGGATCACTCAGTTATCGATGGTGAAGAATTAGAATACCCTATAGGAGCAGTGGTTGTAACTGGTACATGGCTTAGACGGCATGCTATGAAGAATGCTAGCTTGTGGTTGTTCAAGGATTGGGAGACACACAAAAAGATTCATCATTATTCAAACCTCATTGTTGCATCAAATGTCCACTTGATCAGATATGGGGGGAGACCGCATAATAAAACTCTTTGGAAGGTTCGTGAGTCAGACCACGAGGCAATACTTGAGACAATCAAGGGTAGGGAAGACCCAATTGGTTCATTAGACTAAATGGAGATACAAAGTATTGTAACAGGTCAAATTTATATAGCACTTTAAATTGGGTGGACTATAAATTGTTCATGCATTACCCCGTATGTATAACGGGAAGTTTGTAACATTTAATGACAACCTTTCTCTACTATATTTTGGAGCAATACCGAAAGGTTTTATCTGCTCAGCTCTTTCTTACAGTGCTCCTATTGAGCTGAGTTGTAAAAATATTTCTCATTGTTAATAAAAAAACTTTATAATAGAAATCTTATAGTTCAGAGATTTTTCATAGCATACATAACATAATTCATATATTCTTTACATACACTAAGATCCCAGTTCAACATTAACTTCCACACATAAACCCAAGCCAAAACCAACTTCTAAACAAGCCTACCATAAACACCATGTATTGATCTCAAGGTACTAACAAGTTTAGAGCTTCTCAAGGTACTGATCTCTTTCCTAGAGAAGTTCCTGCTTCATCTCAAGGTTCTCGTTTAGGTGGCCAACTCCTTGGAGGTCCACAAATAGACCCATTAATTTCCCAAATTGGTTTATTAGCAGGAAAAGAATTTGGCCATGCACTTCATTCTAGCACCACAAATATTTCTATTAGAAATGACAATTCATCAATGGCCTTGCATTTACGGGACTTGGACATTATCCTTGAAATGTAACTTCATTGTCACCTTTGGCAAGGTAGTCTCACTCCTCATTTACAAAAAAGGGCAGCCATCTATGGTCCAAGGTTTTAATTTAGCTAACAAGAGGAGAGCTTCTCAAGGTACTGATCTCTTTTGTAGAGAAGTTCCTACTTCATCTCAAGGTTCTCATTTAGGTGACCAACTCCTTCGAGGTCCACAAATAGACCCATTAATTTCACAAATTGGTTTGTTAGCAGGCAAAGAATTTGGTCATGCACTTCATTCTAGCACCACAAATATTTCTATTAGAAATGACTATTCATCAATGCCCTTGCATTTATGGGAATTGGGCATTATCCTTGAAATGTAACTTCATTGCCACCTTTGGCAAGGCAGTCTCACCCCTCATTTTACAACAAAGGGCAGCCATCTATGGTCCAAGGTTTTAATTAAGCTGACAAGTGGAGAGCTTCTCAAGGTACTGATCTCTTTCATAGAGAAGTTCCTGCTTCATCTCAAGGTTCTTGTTTAGGTGACCAACTCCTTGGAGGTCCACAAATAGACCCATTAATTTCCCAAATTGGTTCGTTATCAGGCAAAGAATTTGGTCATGCACTTCATTCTAGCACCACAAATATTTGTATTAGAAATAACTATTCATCAATGGCCTTGCATTTACAGGACTTGGGCATTATCCTTGAAATGTAAGTTCATTGCCACCTTTGGCAAGGCAGTCTCACTCCTCATTTTACAACAAAGGGCAACCATCTATGGTCCAAGGTTTTAATTCAGCTAACAAGTGGAGAGCTTCTCAAGGTATTGATCTCTTTCGTAGAGAAGTTCCTACTTCATCTCAAGGTTCTCATTTAGGTGACCAACTCCTTGGAGGTCCACAAATAGACCCATTAATTTCCCAAATTGGTTCATTAGCAGGCAAAGAATTTGGTCATGCACTTCATTCTAGCACCACAAATATTTATATTAGAAATGACTATTCGTCAATGGCCTTGTATTTATGGGACTTGGGCATTATCCTTGAAATGTAACTTCATTACCACCTTTAGAAAGGCAATCTCACTCCTCATTTTACAACAAAAGATAGCCATCAATGGTCCAAGGTTTTAATTCAGTTGACAAGTGGAGAGCTTCTCAAGGTACTGATCTCTTTTGTAGAGAAGTTCCTGCTTCATCTCAAGGTTCTTGTTTAGGTGACTAACTCCTTGGAGGTCCACAAATAGACCCATTAATTTCCCAAATTGGTTCATTAGTAGGAAAAGAATTTGGTCATGCACTTCATTCTAGCATCACAAATATTTCTATTAGAAATGACTATTCGTCAATGACCTTGCATTTACGGGACTTGGGCATTATCCTTGAAATGTAAGTTCATTGCCACCTTTGGCAAGGAAGTCTCACTCCTCATTTTACAACAAAGGGCAGCCATCTATGGTCCAAGGTTTTAATTCAGTTGACAAGTGGAGAGCTTCTCAAGTTACTGATCTCTTTCATAGAGAAGTTCCTACTTCATCTCAAGGTTCTCGTTTAGGTGACCAACTCCTTGGAGGTCCACAAATAGACCCATTAATTTCCCAAATTGGTTCATTAGCAGGAAAAGAATTTGGTCATGCACTTCATTCTATCACCACGAATATTATGATTAGAAATGACTATTTTTCAATGGCCTTGCATTTATGGGACTTGGGCATTATCCTTGAAATGTAACTTCATTGCCACCTTTGGCAAGGCAGTCTCACTCTTCATTTTACAACAAAGGGCAGCCATCTATGGTCCAAGGTTTTAATTAAGCTGACAAGTGGACAACTTCTCAAGGTACTGATCTCTTTCATAGAGAAGTTCCTGCTTCATCTCAAGGTTCTTGTTTAGGTGACCAACTCCTTCAAGGTCCACAAATAGACCCATTAATTTCCCAAATTGGTCCATTAGCAGGCAAAGAATTTGGTCATGCACTTCATTCTAGCACCACAAATATTTGTATTAGAAATGACTATTCATCAATGGCCTTGCATTTATGGGACTTGGGCATTATCCTTGAAATGTAACTTCATTGCCACCTTTGGAAAGGCAGTCTCACTCCTCATTTTACAACAAAGGGCAGCCATCTATGGTCCAAGGTTTTAATTCAACTGACAAGTGGAGAGCTTCTCAAGGTACTGATCTCTTTCCTAGAGAAGTCCCTGCTTCATCTCAAGGTTCTCATTTAGGTGACCAACTTCTTCAAGGTCCACAAATAGACCCATTAATTTCCCAAATTTGTTCGTTAGCAAGAAAAGAATTTGATCATGCACTTCATTCTAGCATCACAAATATTTCTATTAGAAATGACTATTCATCAATGGTCTTGCATTTACAGGAGTTGGGCATTATCCTTGAAATTTAACTTCATTGCCACCTTTGGCAAGGCAGTCTCACTCCTCATTTTACAACAAAGGGCAGCTATCTATGGTCCAAGGTTTTAATTCAGTTGACAAGTGGAGAGCTTCTCAAGGTACTGATCTCTTTTGTAGAGAAGTTCCTGCTTCATCTCAAGGTTCTCATTTAGGTGACTAACTCCTTGGAGGTCCACAAATAGACCCATTAATTTCCCAAATTGGTTCATTAGTAGGCAAAGAATTTGGTCATGCACTTCATTCTAGCATCACAAATATTTATATTAGAAATGACTATTTGTCAACGGCTTTGCATTTACAGGACTTGGGCATTATCCTTGAAATGTAACTTCATTGCCACCTTTGGCAAGGCATTCTCACTCCTCATTTTACAACAAAGGGCAGCCATCTATAGTCCAAGGTTTTTAATTCAGTTGACAAGTGGAGAGCTTCTCAAGGTACTGATCTCTTTCGTAGAGAAGTTCCTGCTTCATCTCAAGGTTCTCGTTTAGGTGACCAACTCCTTCGAGGTCCACAAATAGACCCATTAATTTCCCAAATTGGTTTGTTAGCAGGAAAAGAATTTGGTCATGCACTTCATTCTATCACCACAAATATTTCGATTAGAAATGACTATTTTTCAATGGCCTTGCATTTACGAGACTTGGGCATTATCCTTGAAATGTAACTTCATTGCCACCTTTGGCAAGGCAGTCTCACCCCTCATTTTACAACAAAGGGAAGCCATCTATGGTACAAGGTTTTAATTAAGCTAACAAGTGGAGAGCTTCTCAAGGTACCGATCTCTTTCATAGAGAAGTTCTTGCTTCATCTCAAGGTTCTTGTTTAGGTGACCAACTCCTTCGAGGTCCACAAATAGACCCATTAATTTCCCAAATTGGTCCGTTAGCAGGCAAAGAATTTGGTCATGCACTTCATTCTAGCACCACAAATATTTGTATTAGAAATGACTATTCATCAATGACCTTGCATTTACGGACTTGGGCATTATCCTTGAAATGTAACTTCATTGCCACCTTTGGAAAGGCAGTCTCACTCCTCATTTTACAACAAAGGGCAGCCATCTATGCTCCAAGGTTTTAATTTAGCTGACAAGTGGAGAGCTTATCAAGGTATTGATCTCTTTCATAGAGAAGTTCCTACTTCATCTCAAGGTTCTCGTTTAGGTGACCAACTCCTTCGAGGTCCACAAATAGACCCATTAATTACCCAAATTGGTTCATTAGCAGGCAAAGAATTTGGTCATGCATTTCATTCTAGCATCACAAATATTTCTATTAGAAATGACTATTCGTCAATGGCCTTGCATTTATGGGACTTGGGCATTATCCTTGAAATGTAACTTCATTTCCACCTTTGGCAAGGCAGTCTCACTCCTCATTTTACAATAGATAGACCCATTAATTTCCCAAATTGGTAAAAGGGTAGATGAAATTTTGGAAAGAGTATCCCAATTGAAGAGTAATGGAAATTCCAGTGAGCATGAAGTTATTGCAGATCTAATGGGTGTATCTCCTCCACTAACAAATATAAGTACTTCTAGAGAGTTGAGTTTAAATGGAGATTGTTTGTTCCCAAACATGCCCCAGTCAAGAAGATGAATCGGATGTTGCTTGAGTAAAGAAGATAGTGGTTTATTAAAGCATCTACATTATCCCACTTGATATTAGTTATGACTTTTTGAGTGGCTTGCCAGCTACTTCTATGCGAGATTTCTATAATATATAATGTCCTCATGCAAGAACAATTAATGTGCACTCGTTCGAACACCACCGACGACTCCGTGCTGAAGTGTCCCTCAAGGTCCCTTAAGCATGAAATCAAAAATATTTGTAGGGTTTTATCTTAGAGCTCGTGCAAGGTAGCATGGATCTGTCAATTGCTACGAGACCATGTTACTGGGGCCTACAAAAGCTTGTCTCAATTTTTTGAGATTCAACTTCGTTTAAAATCGGCAACACATTCTCGATCGGTGTCAGAATTGAAGGTGTTCCTTAGTTGAAATGACCAACATTACGTATCTTTCCAACCATCAGTCATAGCATTGAACCATATATTCCAATAGCTCTAGATGGCTGGGTAAACGCTAGTGGCAACCTCATTCGCCATGCACAGTCATTCAATCCCCACCGACAACTCCATGCTGAAGTGTCCCTCAAGGTCCCTTAAACATGGAATTGGTGATCTTTGTGGGGTCATATCTCAGAGCTCATGTGAGGTAGCATGGATCTATCAATTACTACAGGACCGTGTTATAGGGGCCTAACAAAGCCTATCTTTATTTTTGGAGATTCAACATTGTTTAAAATCAGCAACACATTCTCGGTCGGTGTCAGAACTTAAGGTGTTCCTCAGCTAAAATGGCCAACGTTGCGTATCTTTTTGACTGTTGGTCATAGCATCGAACCATTTGTTCCAATAGCTCCGGATGGTCAGGTAAATGCTAGTGGCAAGCTCATTTTCCATGCACAGTCCTTCGATCCCCGCCGATGACTCCGTGCTGAAGTTTCCCTCAAGGTCCCTTAAACATGGAATCCACAATCTTTACGAGGTCCTATCTCGGAGCTCATGTGAGGTAGAATTGATTTGTCAGTTGCTACGAGACCATGTTACCAGGGCCTACAAAATCTTGTCTCAGTTTTCCAAGATTCAACTTCATTTAAATTTGGCAACACATTCTCAGTCAGTGTCAAAACTCAAGGTATTCCTCAGTTGAAATGACCAATGTTGTGTATCTTTCCAACCATCAGTCATAGAATCAAAATGTCTATTCCAACAACTCTGGGTTGCTGGGTAAACACTAGTGGCAACCTCATTTGCCTTGCATAGTCATTCAATCCCCACCGATGACTTTGTGTTGAAGTGTCCCTCAAGGTCTCTTAAGCATGAAATCAATGATCTTTGCGGGGTCCTATCTCAGAGCTCATGTGAGGTAGAATCGATCCGTCAGGTGCTATGAGACCATGTTGTCGGGGCCTAAAAAATTTTGTCTCATTTTTTGGAGATTCAACTTCATTTAAAATCGGCAACCCATTCTTGGTCAGTGTCAGAACTTAAGGTGTTCCTCAGCTGAAATGGTCAACATTGCATATCTTTCCAATCATCGGTCGTAGCATTGAACCATCTATTCCAACAGCTCCGGATGGTCGGGTAAATGTTAGTGGTAACCTTGTTCACCATGCACAGTCCTTCAATCCCCACTGACAAATCTATGCTGAAGTGTCCCTCAAGGTCCCTTAAGCATGGAATCAATGATCTTTGCAGGGTCCTATCTCAGAGCTCATTCGAGGTAGAATCAATCCATTAATTGCTACGGGATCATGTTGTCGGGGCCTAAAAAAGCCTATCTCAATTTTTGGAGATTCAACTTCATTTAAATTTGGCAACACATTCTCGGTCAGTGTCAGAACTCAAGGTGTTCATTAGTTGAAATGGCCAATGTTACGTATCTTTCCAACCATCAGTCATAGAATCAAACCGTCCATTCCAAGAGCTCCAGATAGCTGGGTAAATGCTAGTGGCAACCTCATTCACCATGTACAGTCATTCAATCCCCACCGATGACTCCATGTTGAAGTGTCCCTCAAGGTCCCTTAAGCATGGAATCAATGATCTTTGTGGGGTCATATCTCAGAGCTCATATGAGGTAGAATTGATCCATCAAGTGCTACTGGACCATGTTTCTAGGGCCTACAAAAGCCTATTTCCATTTTTGGAGATTCAATTTCATTTAAATTTGGCAACACATTCTCAGTCGGTGTCAAAACTCAAGGTGTTCCTCAGCTGAAACGACCAACATTGCGTATCTTTCCAACCATCGGTCGTAGAATTGAATCATCTATTCCAATAGCTCTGATGGTTGGGTAAACACTAGTGGAAACCTTGATCACCATGCACAGTCATTTGATCCCTGCCGATGACTCCATGCTAAAGTGTCCCTCAAGGTCCCTTAAGCATGAAATTGGTGATGTTTGTGGAGTCATAATTTGGAGCTCGTGCAAGGTAGAATCAATCTATTAGGTGCTATGGGACCGTGTTGCCGAGGTCTACAAAAACCTATCTCAATTTTTAAAGATTCAACTTTGTTTAAATTTGGCAACACATTATCGATCAGTGTCAGAACTCAAAGAGTTCCTCAGCTGAAATGGTCAACGTTGTGTATCTTTCCAATCATCGGTTGTAGAATCAAACCGTCTATTCCAACAACTCCAGATGGCTGGGTAAATGCTACTGAAAACCTTTTTCACCACACATAGTTGTTTGATCCCCGCCGATGATTCCATGCTGAAGTGTCCCTCAAGATCCCTTAAGCATAGAATTGGAAATCTTTGCGGGGTCATATCTTGGAGCTCGTACGAGGTAGAATCGATCCATTGGGTGCTATGGGACCATGTTGCTAGGGCCTAAAAAATCCTATCTCAGTTCTTGAAGATTTAACTTCATTTAAATTTGGTAACACATTCTCAGTCAGTGTCAAAACTCAAGGTGTTCCTCAGCTGAAACGGTCAATGTTATGTATGTTTCCAACTGTCAGTTGTAGAACTGAACTATTTGTTCCAATAGCTCTAAATGGCTGGGTAAACACTAGTGAAAACCTCATTCACCATGCACAGTCATTCGATCACTGTCGACGACTCCATGCTGGAGTGTCCCTCAAGGTCCCTTAAGCATGGAATCAATGATCTTTGTGGGGTCATATCTCAGAGCTCGTGCAAGGTAGAATTGATCTGTCAGTTGCTTTGGGACCATGTTATCGGGGCCTACAAAAGCCTATCTCATTTGTTTGAGATTCAACTTTGTTTAAATTTGGCAAGACATTCTCAGTCGGTGTCAGAACTCAAGGTGTTCCTGAGCTGAAGCAGCCAACATTGTGTATCTTTCCAACCGTCGGTCATAGAATCGAACCATCTATTCCAATAGCTCTGGATGGATGGGTAAACGCTAGTGGCAACCTCATTCACCACGCATAGTCATTCGATTCCCGCCAACAACTCTGAGCTGAAGTGTCACTCAAGGTCCCTTAAGCATGAAATGGGTGATGTTTGTGGGGTCGTCTCTTAGAGCTCATGCGAGGTAGAATAGATCTGTTAGTTGCTATGGGACTATGTTGCTAGGGCCTACAAAATTCTATCTTAGTTTTTGGAGATTCAACTTCGTTTAAAATTGGCAACACATTCTCGGTTGGTGTCAGATTTCAAAGTGTTCCTCAGCTGAAATGACCAACATTGCGTATCTTTCCAACCATCGATCGTAGCATCGAACCATCTATTCTAACCACTCCAAATGGCCCTTTAGATTCTAGTGGCAACCTCATTCACCACGCATAGTCATTCGATCCCTGCTGATGACTCTGTGCTGAAGTGTCCCTCAAGGTCCCTTAAGCATGGAATCAATGATCATTATGAGGTCATATCTCGGAGCTCATGCAAGGTAGAATGGATCCATGAGTTGCTACAGGACCGTGTCAATAGGGCTTACAAAATCTTATCTCAGTTTTTGGAGATTCAACTTCATTTAAAATTGACAACACATTCTCGGTCAGTGTCAAAACTTAAAGTGTTCCTTAGCTGAAATGACCAACATTGTGTATCTTTCCAACCATCGGTCGTAGCATCGAACCTTTTATTCAAACAGCTCTAGATGGCCAGGTAAATGCTAGTGGCAACCTTGTTTTCCATGCACAGTCATTTGATCCCTGCCAATGACTCCATGCTAAAGTGTCCCTCAAGGTCCCTTAAGCATGGAATCGGTGATGTTTGCGGGGTCATATCTTGGAGCTCATGTGAGGTAGAATCGATTTTTTAGTTGCTATGGGACCTTGTTGTTAGGGCCTACAAAAGCTTATCTCAGTCTTAAAGATTCAACTTCATTTAAATTTGGAAACACATTCTCGGTCGGTGTCAAAACTCAAAGTGTTCCTCAGCTAAAATGACCAACGTTGCATATCTTTGCAACTGTCGATCGTAGCATCGAACCGTTAGTTCCAACTACTCCGAATGGTTGGATAAAAATTACTAGCAACCTCATTCAGCACCCACAGTCATTCAAACCTTGCTGATGACTCCGGGCCGAAGTGTCCCTCAAGGTCTCTTAAGCATGAAATCAGTGATCTTTGCAGGGTCAAATCTTGGAGCTCGTGCAAGGTAGAATCAATCTATCAGGTGCTACGGGACCATGTTGCTAGGGTTTGCAAAAGCCTATCTTGGTTTTCAGAGATTCAACTTCTTTTAAATTCGGCAATACATTCTCGGTCGGTGTCAGAACTCAAAGTGTTCCTCAGTTCAAATGGCCAACATTGTGTATCTTTCAAAGCGTCAATCGTAGCATCAAACTGTCAGTTCCAATAGCTCTGAATGGTCAGATAAATGCTAGGGAAAACCTCGTTCAACATGCATAGTCGATCGAACCCCGCTGACGACTCCGGGCCAAAGTCTCCCTCAAGGTCTCTTAAGCATGAAATCAGTGATCTTTATGGGGTCATATCTCAGATCTCATGCGAGGTAGAATAAATCCATTAGGTGCTACATGACTATGTTGCTAGGGCCTACAAAAGCCTATCTCAATTTTTATATATTCAACTTTTTTTAAATTCGAGAACACATTCTCAGTCGGTGTCAGAACTCAAAGTGTTCCTCAGTTCAAACGGCCAACGTTGCGTATCTTTCAAACCGTTGGTCATAGCATCAAACCGTCTATTCCAATAGCTCTAAATGGTCATGTAAATGCTAGGAGAAACCTTGTTCATCATGCAAAGTCATTTGAACCCTGCCGATGAGTCTAGGCCGAAGTGTCCCTCAAGGTCTCTTAAGCATGAAATTAATGATCTTTGCAGGGTCATATCTCGAAGCTCATGCAAGATAGAATCAATCCATTAGTGCTACGGGACCATGTTGCCGAGGCCTACAAAATCCTATCTTAGTTTTCAAAGATTCAACTTCCTTTAAATTTGGCAACACATTCTCAGTCAGTGTCAGAAGTCAAAGTGTTCCTTAGTTCAAATGACCAACGTTGCATATCTTTCAAACTGTCGGTCGTAGCATCAAACCGTTAGGTCCAACAGCTCTGAATGGTCATGTAAACACTAGGGGAAACCTCATTCACCATGCATAGTCATTCAAACCCCACTGACGACTCTGGGATGAAGTGTCCCTCAAGGTCTCTTAAGCATGAAATCAGTGATCTTTGTAGGGTCATATCTCTGAGCTCATGCAAGGTAGAATCAATCCGTCAGGTGCTACGGGACCATGTTTTTAGGGACTACAAAATCCTATCTCATTTTTTAGAGATTCAACTTCTTTTAAATTTGGCAACACATTCCTAGTTGGTGTCAGAACTCAAAGTGTTCCTTAGTTCAAATGGCCAACATTGCGTATCTTTCAAACTGTCGATCGTAGCATCAAACCGTTTGTTCCAACAACTTTGAATGGTTGGATAAATGCTGTTGAAAACCTTTTTTGGCACACACAGTCATTCAAATGACACCGATGACTCCGGGGTGAATAGTAGGATGAGTGCAAATATGTATTCTAGTGTTTGTCATTAACAATCAGTCAATTAGGGGACAATTAGAAGTTAGTTTGTAAAAGCATAAGGTTGCACATCCACATCTGCCATAGTAATCTTATTAATAAAAGAACTCTTACCAACATTAGGGTACCCCAAGAATCCTTATATTATATTTATACATTTATGCATTCATTTCATTACTTTTATTATTATTATAGTTAAGGAATTGACTGTTATTAAGGACAATGATTGGTATTTGTAGCATAGTCAACAAGTTAAACATACATCGATAAATATACAAGCATAACTATAAGGCATGGGAAATTTACAAAGAAAAGACATGAACATAAACATAATTTAGTAGACATCAATACACCAAACACATGAATTGCATACCTAAAACAAAAAAAATATATATTCGTAGGGCATAAAGTCAAATATATTCAATACAGTAAAACTAGCTTCCTCAAAGCCAAATGGATGTACAACATATCATAGATACAATATACAAAAAATATGTCCACTAATGCCATATAGGTATACAATCCATATCCCTAATATAGTCCTTTCCCGCTAGGGGAAGAAAACAAATCCCGAGCTATCTTTGATCGTCGCGTCGATGGAGATGCAGTGGTTGTCATAGTCTTCTGAGTGTGCTCACTCGTCCTTCTGTCTAGACTCTTTTGTAGCTTGACCTAATAAAAAAAAAATAGAAAGAGATAACTAATATACATCAAAATTGAATTATACAATGACATAAAATTAAATATTGGCTTACTGCTCGCAAATAGTCACTATGTTCATCCACTGAAGGCATATGCTGGCGATCTAGATTCATAAGTCCCTACAAAAATGATCAAAATAATAATTAAGATACATACATGGATATCATTATAAAATTCAATACAAACTATTAAAATAACAATTAAAGTTAAGTGATCTCTTTCATACCTCAGTCAGTGCTTCAGAAGTAGCTACTGCTGCAACTACTCCATGATCCAAAGTATCATGGATAGAAGGAGGAGTCTCTGATGTCAAAAGCTAAAAATGAAATAAAAAAAGTAAATTATGCAGTTATCAAGATTACATATATTTTTTACAACCCTACTAATGAGTAAATGATACCTCCGTGAAGGTTCCACCATGTCCTTCGGTGTGCGGTGTCGAAGTCGAAGCTCCAACATTCAACTAGTGCACATGTACATGGAAAATTATAAGATAACAATTCATATAAGAACGTACTACTGACATGTTAATTATAATGCATTATTACATGTATACCTATGGACTCAATGGTGACCTCACAAAACCAGGTGAAAGAATGTAATCATCGTGCCTCTGGATTTTGATCATAATTTGTCTAGTAATTTAGTCATCCATTCATTAATTAAATATGATCAAGTAAATACAATTAATATGCAAATAAAGATACCTCAAGGAAAGTTGCATGATGCCCTTCGCTGTCTATTGTGAATGTCGATGGTCCACCAATGCACATCTAATGCACATGCACAATAAGTTAGGATACAATTATTCATATAATTACATAATAATCAAATATGTTAATTAAATGTTTTATTCGATACATACTTGTGGAATTGATGACGATGTGTAAAAGGGGACATTAGGATCATTGCCACTTCCACTACCACTGCCACCGCCACTGACACTCTTGCCTTGAATTTTCATCATAAACAATAGATACTAAATTAAATAGTTATTCTTTTATAAATGAAATATGATCAAAGCAATTTAATGAACTTGCAAATATTTACCTGTGTGTCAATGCCAAATGTCATATTTAGAAAGCTATCAGTCATCAATCCAGAATCCTCTTCCTCTCTCTTGCTAGTACCAAATGTGCACAAGCATCCACATGACTGACAAATATGCCCCCTCAAGGATTGACCATAGTCACCCTCAGCTAAAGGAGTGGCACACTTAATTAGAGTATGTGTAAGAGCACTAATCGTGCCTAGTGTCTCTACCTCTACATGTTCCTTCACAATGGAAGGAATACTAACATGGTCCAACTATGGCTTGCCAATAGCAGCCCTAGGTATGTTAGGGTCATGATGTGCCCTTTCTCAATCAAATGATGAGCCCCCTCATCTACCCTGAGAATCCAGAATGTCAAAATAATTTGGCACCTCCTTGAGTACAAACTTGCAATAGAGTTTCCTCAAGAAATATATAGGAACCTCATGATTGTTACAAGGAGGTGAATCAAAGACCATCCACCATCTCTCCCAAAAATTGTTTTTAATGTCTTCATTTACGCACCAATGAATTGGGAACCTCCTTCTTGTAGGTCTAAGAGTATTTGCATCCCCTGGATTTTTAAATAGCTAGCAAATGTCATCTTTTATATTTTTTTCTTTTTTTATGTCCACATAAGATAATTTATTTTCATAATATTGTTTTTGTTCTTCTCTTTTATCACGCCATAAATTAATTTACCCACTAATTGCACTTACGCGGGTCAAGTTTGCTTCCAATGATTTTGCAAGTCTTTCCCTTCTAGGATTTGTACCACTAGAATCTTTTAACCTATTAATTAAAGATTCTAATTCTTTTTTCCCTCTTTCAATTTGGTTCATCAAATTTTTTTGTGTTTCAAGAGGAGGTTTCTTGATTGGTGGAGGCAATTGAAGTTCATTTTCTTCATTTGTTTCTTCATTTGGTTCTTCATGAGGAGACAAAGGGTTTGGTGGAAGGAGATTATTTCTTCCTGGCAATTATAAAAACTACATTTTCAAATCTTCATTACACAACAAGTTTAAACAAAAAAAAATTTGAACAAAACAAATTTGAACAAAAACAAATTTTAACAAAACAAATTGCAACAAACCTAAAATTTTAAAACAAATAAGAGGCATGATAAGCTATAAAAACACTTACCTCTTCTTCCAGATCAAACTTGATGATGCCATGGAGCTATTTGATCGATGGATGAACAAAAATAATCGATTCACAAGAAAATATAAGAGGGCGTGCGTGCTTTAGAATCTCCTCTTAGCTGAAAACACGAGTTTGAGAAAGCAAAATTAGCTTCGAAAACCGCGTGTAGAAAAATTTATAATAGTTTTTTAAAAGGGCATGCGCCCTATAGGGTGCACGCGCTTTGGCTTAGATTGCCCAAGCTTAAGGCTTGGGCAACCCAAGCCATAGGGCATGCACCCTATAGGGCGCACACCCTTTAGTGCGTGTGCACTATGCACGATGGGGGGCCAAAAAGAAAAGTGACATCTTTTTGGTCCCCCATCTTTGTGCACTTACCCATATGCATGATACGAATGATCATGAAGCAGTAGCCACACACTAGACATCATAGATCAGACAAGGGTTTACATGACAAAGAGTTATATCAGACACAATATCAGTTTATCAGAAACATATAAGGCTACCAAGCAGGAAAAAAGGTTATATTCTACACATTGAGGTGATATCTATTTGATATTTCATAGATCTGATTCGGACAAGCATAAGTTTTCATTTACAAATATTCTAATGTTATCAATTTAACCATTGTAGTAGATTTAAATCTCTTAATAGAGTAGACTTAATCGTCTTATGTGAATCTCTTAACCGAGTGCACACATAATTTGTGTTGCTAAAATCATTTAACAAGGTAGATCTAGTCAATCTTATGTTACTCCTAATAGGGTAAGATTATCATAAGTGATCAATAATTATGGCCTTAACCGACATACTTTATTTATCGCAGTAGTGAAGAATTTGTGGGTGTCATCCCCACCGCAGTTTTTACCTTCTAACAAGGGTTTCTGTGCAACCAAAATATCTTGAATCATGAGTTAAAAATTTCATGTATGATTTATTATTTTGTTTACATGCACTTTACATTTACAAGTTATTTGAATGTATGTTACAAACAATGGACTTAGTCAGTTAGTTAAGCACTACTATTGAAGATTGTTAATTGTTGAAATTTTTTGAGGATACCAATTCACCTCTCCCCTCTCAGTACTATATCTTTCCTATCCCAACAACTCATATCAGAGCTAGATCTCTTAGTAGATCTCTTGTTTGGAAGTTTAATCATTGAAGAGGAAAGATTTCAAGATGGAGAGATATAGGTTGGATAAGACTATTGAGAATCAAAAGATACAAATGCAAATCTTCATTGAACAATACAAGAAAGCAAAAGATGAATTGAAGAAGTTACTGATTTAGAGAAAGGATATGGCTATTCGGTATAGTGAAACTGATTATCATGAAAAAGATATTGATGATCCATTTGAGAATTCTAGATCTAGATCAGGCAATATATCTGACATATTTGAAGGATCAATTTCTGATTTATCTGAGAAGAACCTACATCTTACTGAACAATTTAAAGCCTTGCATACCAGAAAAGAAGCACAAATGGTGAGAATGATTGATGTCATGAGCAATGCTAGGCAAGTCGAACATGAGAGAAACTTAGCTATTGAAGATAGAAGACAAATGACTAAGAAACTACAACAAAAAGAAAATGAGATACTGAGACTTATCGAGCATCACTTTGAAATTTTTAATAAGATGGTTGTTATAAGTTAATAAGTCAACCGAGGAAACAATGAGCTTACAAGGAAACTAGAATATATCAGTGAACTTAGAGAAGAAAATGAGAGATTGAAAAATGAAGTCAAAATAAAGCAACAACATAATAAAATGATGAAGAAAGCAAAAGACAGTTCTAAGAAAATTGATGAATTTATGATCAGTAAAAGGGGACTTGGAAGTACTACTGGATTAGGGTACACTGAGAAAGGAGAATCACTAGGACAAGATGAACATATGAGTGCCTATAAAAATCAAAGACCAAAGAAGCCATCTTGTTTTCATTATGGAAAATTGGGCCACACAACAAATGTTTGCAGGAGAAAAGATAAAGGTATTCCTAAATCCATTCCAAAGTTTAATGGTTATTGTTATAGTTGTAACAAGTTTGGACATCAGGAACATGAGTTCAGATCTAAGTTGAATAGGACTCTTAAAAAACCATACATGGAGAAATATTATCGCACTTGCAACATGCATGGACAGATTGCATAGGAATGCAGGACGAGGATAAAGCAAGTCTAGACATCGAAAGGACATAACAAGACCTATCAAGCGAGAAGATAAGGAAATTATTACACTTGGGATTACAACACATGGGTTAATTGCACAATATGTGGAAGGTATGGACATATTTCAGTGAGCTACATGAGGAAGAAATGGAGAGGTGGATCTCACAACTAGATAAACACTGGTATGGCATGTTTACATTATCAAAAGGTCAGTCACTTAAGTAAAGATTGCAGAGACCGAGCACCAGAAGCACAAACTTATGAGAATGGAAATATAATCGAGGATATCATGAGGATAAGAAACACTATGTAGAGAAAAGAATCAAGTGATAATGCTGAGTCAAGCAATGCATTCAGTGACACCTCATTGGATTGGGTGATATTGCCACTTTCACCTAAGTTAAAAAGGTATGTATGGAACTACAAATTATAATCAGTTATATCTAACATAGATTTCCTTATATCAATTTTTCACATGCCAAATCTGCATGAAATAAGATGCACTATGGTTTTATATGCTTTGAGCTTTAAATGAATACAGTTAGTATAAGCTAGACCAAGTGAGAAGTTGCTAGTCAGTAACTATCAGCAAGGTTAACCGAGTCATGGTATTAACTGAGTGATATATTATGTGTTAACTGAGCTTGGGATGTTGTGAAGTATACACCGATCGTAATTGTTCTTATCGAGCTGTGTTAGGTCAAGTATTTATTGTAAAAAGTTTGAGAGGAATTTGAAAATTGCTATAAATACACGATGGACTTAGTTTATTTTTCACATTATGGACATGAAGAGCTGAGATATTTCAAGAGTGAATTTGAGCAAAGGATTTCCAGAGTAGTTGAACAAAGATTTGAAGGTTTTTGAGGAGATTTATCATAGTTACAAGTAAGTTCTATCATCACCGAGCTAATTCATTGCTATTTCCCAAAGACCTAAAATGAAGATCATGGAATCTGCATCAAAAGTTAACAAATCTAAGACTAGAGCTAAGGAGGATGTTTGTTAATCATGTCTACAACTTGTAATGAGCGAAAGTACAAACTTCATCCCGAAGTTGCTTCACAAACCGACACAACCAGAGCTTTTTCATGCATATCGTGTAGGGTTTTTCTAGTTGAAGACATCCATGCCTACATTCACTATAAAATTGGTGAGATTGGTGATTTTGAGCTCATATCCACATTTCAGGAGTTAAGTGTTCACGGGAAACTAAAGGATGATCGTGAACATTTGAGAGTGAAGGGTTTGGTAAATGCCCTACATTTTTTGAAAGTTTTCAAGAATGAATGGATCAGGATAGTATTGAGCCATGTGCATGATGGAAAAATATGGTTGGATGAGCCTCTTAAGATCACCAGGGACATAATACGTGTAGTTATCAGTTATCCTATAACTGACAAGGTGAAAGCACTGAAGACTGCACCGAGAACCGAGATAGAGAAAGCTACAGGAGCTGAATGTGATGGTAGAGGATTGAAAATAAACACAATCATTGATCCTGAAACTAGGTTCACTGCATATGATATTGGTTACAAAATATTTCAATCAAGCAGACCTAATAGTGTACTGTGGGGAGCTTTGGAGATAGCTTACAAAATTGTGAAGAAGGGATTTCAGTTGGACCTTGCCAAGCTATTGCTGAAACAATTAGAAGAGAACATGAGAACCATTTGGTTAGCAAAATCAAATACATGTAATTTTGGTTCATTGCTACTTTGCATATTCTTCTATGTGCAAAACATTTTCCCCTCCATCGGTAATGTTGATTGGACCAGTGATAAGCTAGTTACCCTACAAGTTAATGACTTTATTCAAAGTCTGGGACAAAATTTTGTGAGTATAATGGATGCATATTTTGAACAATTTAAGGATAGAATGAATTCAAGAAGCAAGATTCCAAGACATTTGGTTGAGGAATATGAGAATGACATTTATTTCTTAGTAGACATCGGCCATACACTGATTAAATAAGTTGAACCAAGGACAAAATGGTTAGCACCAATGAGCTACAAAATTGACATTGATCGAGAATATAGGTCAATTAAGGCTTTACTGGTAGAGCCTAAGGATCTAGGGGCTACTATGTTTGGAACTTATGAAGAGGCCAAACAGAGAATAAAAATGGATCTAGTCATTGGCAAAGTATGATATATAAGAAATTGATCCATAAAATAGTAAAATAGTTTGGAGATTATGCAAAAAATGATGATGCATCTAAGGATATTTCGGTTGAGGTAGCAATCAAGGATCAGTTACTCCTAGCTAAAACTTCATATGATGAAGAGGCAACTAAGTTAGAGAAAGACATTGAGTCTACACTAGTTAAGGCCACACCAAAAAGGAAGCAAGTAGACATACAAACACAGGCAAGAACACGATCTACCATTGTTGCTTCACCACCTTTGAGGAAAGGAGTTTTGAGGATATCTAGGCCTACTCCTACTAAGACTTATCTAAAGAAGAGAGGTGCATAAGCCACCTCTGAGGCACCAAACAAGAGGAGAAAGCTAATAAGAGGTAAGGATGACATACATGATGAAGGAGAGGAAAATCCAAATCATTTTAAGGTAGTTGTACATAAAGATCAATCTATTGGTGATTTAGTAGAAACAATAATAGATACTGGAGGCCTTAGTAACCCACATTTAAGTCAGTTTGTACATATGTCAATCGAGGACCAAGAAAAGATAGAAGAGGTCATCATCCAGATGATGATAAAATTAAAAAAGGTACCAATCAAATTCTCTACGTATGTACCTAAATTTATATATGAGAAAGTATCTGCTAGATGGACATATGCCTTGAGTACATAAAAGAAGATGAGGGAATGCCTAAGGAAACAAAGGCTGAGACACAAGCACCAAAAGAACCCAAACTGGTAGAAACTACAAATAATGACACCATAACTGAATCCCCAACACAATCAATTGAGACATGGGTCACCGTGCAGCAAAAAGAAGAATTTGTGTCAACCAAGCATGAACAAACAAACATAGAGGTTAAAGCTCTCATTCCATTTGTAAAAATATCACCATAGGAGAAGAAGAAGAAAAAGAAGCATGGAAAAGGACCAATCACATTAGATGAGATTATAAAGATCCCAAAATGTGACCCAAGAACATTGGACCCCAAAGAATTTTGAAAATATGGGGAGTTGTGCACAAGGAAAGCAACACAAGAAAAACTAAGGAGAACAAAAGAAAGAATATTTTAGAGGATGTTAAAGATATCCTTGAGCAAGTTGTTCCTGAGATCACAATGAATGAGGACACTCCCATTTTAGATCACACTAGTACGTTTGAGGCTAAATTTTGATGGCCATTTGTCAGATTTTCAATGACCATTTGTTGAAACTGTGACACATCTATTCGTCAGTGTTTTTGCATTGTAAATGGCCACAAAAGTGATAACCATCAGTATTCTGACATCCCTACCCATCAGAATTGGCCACATAAATATAAATTTTACTATGTGACAGATCTGTTGAAAACTTCTTTTTACGATATTTCATCAGTTGGAAAGGTGACGGATATTCAGTAGATCTCTAACAGGAGTACCTATCAGAGATATAGCAGTCTTGTTGCACCCATCTGTCAGAATAGGGTCCTGTCAACGGTTACCTATGGAATGTCTGACGATAAGTAATCAAGTTCCAACACAAGTAGCTGTTAGAGGAATAGCTCTTCTGTCAGAAAAGAATTACTACATGTCAAAAAACTGATGGATTAGCATAGTAAAAATAAAAAAGCTCAAGAGATCGTCATAATTGGTCTCTGTCTTTGGTCCATATACTGGAAAAACATTTTACATTTCATTAGCTCATCAAATGAGGGGATTTGAAAGAATTTTATAGAATATTTTCATGATAATGTATATTATTTAAGTTGACATTGCACAAATTTATCGACTCCGTGCACTTGTATACTACAAGCACAGCCATAAAGAAGCATGTCCTCCCATTGCCTACATTACTCAAGCCATGGGAGGGGATGCTTATTTATGGTTGTGCTTGATGTATACAAGTGTGTGGAGTAGATAAATTTGTTCACCATCAAACTAAAATAATAAACGTTATACATGAAAATATCATCCATTAAATTCTTTCAAATCACTGCATTTGATGAGCTAATGAAATGTAAAATGTTTTATCATTATATGGACCAAGGACGGAGACCAACTATGATGGTCTCTTGAGCTCTGCTATCTTTAGTCCTAGCTACTATGTAAGGGATGGAAGACTTATACATGTCAATCGTTGAGAATCATCACCACCTTGCCTTTATGTACACTCCACAGTATCCAATATAAGAGAAGGCAAAAAATATGAATGGATAAAAGAAATGAAAGATACAATAAAATTATCTAGTTTTTTACCTTCTCATAATTGATCCCAGTCTCACAAAAGTAATTTTTGTTAGGAATGAATGCTAAAGTGTTTGGCAGCCATTCTGTAGCAGTTGTTGTTGCATTCATGACTATGATTGTCATTGATGTCAACACAGTGACTTACTGAAGACTTGCAGAGAAGCAGACAGAGTTTGGTTTAGTGCATGTGGGTTATTGTAGTTGGATCTATGTGATGTTGAGGTTATACTCTTTGATATTTCATATGTCTATGGTTAAGAGCATAGATAGTAATTCATTGATTCATGGAAGTTGTGATCATTTTGGTGGAAGCAGTGTTCTGGCAGTGTTCCTGAGTAGTGGTTTGTGGAAATCAGATGATATCTCCTAATCAAGATGGAATCTAGTTTTGTGTAGTTAAAGGGAAGTTGAAGATAGATTGATAGTGATGTGGATGACATCATAGAATTTGAGGTCGCACGAGTGAAGATTTATTATATTTGGAAGCCGATAGTTTTGTGTAATTTTGGTGTAGCATGTGGAAACTTTTATTTTTTAATTGTATGCCGACTCATTTGTAATTATTTGAGTGTGGTATAAAGGAAGGAATGTATTTCCTTGTTGTAAGGTAGTAGTATGAAGTTGTAATGCGAAAGTATGTAATTATGATATGGTAGCAGCAGTTGTGATGCTATATGCATGAAGTGAAGAAAAGAGCTAAGTATGAAAGTGATTTTGTTAAGGAAGATATGTGAAGTACAAAGATCTGAAATTGAGATTTGATGTAATAGTGAGTGTGGTTTGGCACAGTCAGAGAAGAGGTTGTTAGAAAGTAAAGTCCACCAAGATAACTGAGAGGGGGGGGGGGGGTGAATCAGTTATCAGATAATTATAACCTTTATAAACTTCAATAGCATTTAACCTTTTAAGTAATGTAATTACCAACCATAGAAAGATATTCATACACAATGACACAATAACACAATAACACAAGATATGTTGACTAGGGAACCTCTTGATCAAAGAGTAAACCCCGATGGGAATGATGCCCAAAAAAGATGCACTAATTTAAATATTCCTTGTGAAAGGATGGACTCTGTTAGGAGTCTTATGAAATAGATTCAGTACATATGAATCCTTGTTAGAAGATTTTGAATCCTTGTTAAAATATTCTAACCTTGTTAGGAGTTATGGAAGACATAAGGACCCACTATCCAAACAGCTTCAGGGTAAGATCATTGAACACACTGTCCAAATGACCTTAATATTATTCAGCAGAATAATATGAAATATGTTACCTCCTCACTATGCCAAACCATGCTCACTGCTACACCATATCTCAATTTTAGATCTCTGTACTTCGCATGTCTTCCTTCACAATTTCACTTTCACAACTTCATTAGCTCTTTTCTTCACTTCATTCTTACATTCAAATTCAACCATACCATGCTCACACTTCTTTCACATTACTACCACTACTTCAATAAAGAAAAACATTCCTTCCTTTATACCACACTCAAATAATTACAAATGAGTCAGCACACAAATACAAAATAAAAGTTTCCACACGCTACATCAAAATTACAAAAAATTGTCAGCTTCAAGATATAATAACTCTTCACTCATGCGACCTCAAAGATTGCACTATGAACCACATCACTATCAATGTGTCTCAACCTTCCCTTTAACTGTGCAAAACTAGATTCCATCCCGATTAGGAGATATCATCTGATTTCCACAAACTGCTGCTCAGGAACACTACCTGAATACTGCTTCCACCAAAATGCTCATAACTTCTATGAATAAATGAATTACTATCTACACTCTTAACCATAAACAAATAACATATCAAAGAATTCAACCTCAACATCACATAGCTCCAACTGCAATATCCCATGTGTGCTAATCAAAACACTGTCTGCTTCTCTGCTAGTCTCTAGAAGATCATTGTATTGACATCAATGACAATCATAGTCATGAATGCAACAACAACTGCTATAGAATGACTGCCAACATCCAAAATTCATTTGTAACAATCTCCCCCATTGGCATTGATGGCAACATAGATGAAAAAAAATCCAGTGTTCCAAAAATCCAATACTGCAACACTGCTGCTCTAACAAACATTTCAAATCTTGCTTCGTTATCCTGTTTAGTTCTCTCCAACAGATGGTACAAATGGTTTTTTCATGTACACTTCTCCCCCATTGACATCAATAACAGAAATTTCATCACTATGTCAACAACAACTCAATGTCAATAGACACTGTTCAAAAAATACATTCACAAGAGTCCTCATGACTCAGCTCACATACTCCCCCATAGAGGAAGTACCAACATCCAATCCAGAAGAAAGATAGGGCTCATATACCACTGGATGGATGCAACCAACTACATCATTACTCAAGAGTAGGCTGGGGCATAACCCCAAGCATACCTCTCAGATACTCAAATGTATCCTTAGGCAAAGGCTTTGTAAATACGTCTGCTATCTATTGCTTTGTGCTTATGTACTCTAGTCTGACTTCTTTTTCAGCAACTTTTTCTCTTACAACATGATACCTGATCTCTATATGCTTAGTCTTAGAATGTAAAATAGGATTCTTAGACATACTAACTGTACTGGTGTTGTCACAATGTATGAAAACAGGATCAACAAACCTAATTCCAATATCCTTCAACATCTGCTTCATCCAAATTATCTGGTTACAATTGTTTTCTACTGCTACATACTCTGCTTTTGTTGTACTCTATGAAATACAATTCTGCTTCTTGCTTAGCCAAGAGACTAATCTTCCTCCAAGAAAAAAGGCTCCACCACTAGTGATTTTCTTGTCATCAACACTACCTCCCCAATTAGCATTTGTATATGCACATAGGGTAAAATCATCAGATTTTTCATACCACAATCCATAGTCCATTGTACCTCTTAAATATCTCAGTATCCTCTTTACTGCTGCATAATGTGACTCTCTAGGTTTAGCATGAAATCTTGCTACCATTCCAACTAAATGTTGTATATCTATTCTAGTATGTGTTAAGTACTGCAATCCTCCAATCATGGATCTGTATTTCTTCTTCTCAACTGTCAGTGTTTCATCTTTGCTAGATAGTTTATGTCCTATAACCATAGGTGTTCCAACTGGTTTACAGTTCTCCATTCTGAATCTTTTCAGAAAATCATTCAAGTGCTTTGTCTAACATACAAAGATACCATCACTGTTCTATGTTATTTGTAATTCCAAAAAGTATTTCATCTCACCAATCATACTCATTTCAAATTCAGTCTTCATTTCATCAGCAAATTTGTCACTAGCTTCATCTTCTCCTCTAAAGATAATGTCATCAACAAAAATAACTATAATCAACAAACCATTTTTAATTTCTTTTGTGTATAGATTGCTATCAGTTGTTCCTCTAATAAATCCCAATTTCAACAAATACTTATCCAGTCTAGCATACCAAGTCCTAGGTGCTTTCTTTAGTCCATATAATGCTTTTTTCAGTTTACATACCATATCTCCTTCTTTAGTCAAAGGAAAACCTTCAGGCTTCTCAATGTAGACTTTTTCTTCCAATTCACCATTCATAAATGCAGACTTCACATCCATCTGATACACTTTGAATTTCTTAAAAGATGCATAGGCCAAGGACATTCTTATTGCTTCAATTCTTGCCACAGGGGCAAAAGTTTCTTCATAGTCAATTCCTTCTTGCTACGAGTATCTTTTACAAACTAATCTTGCTTTGTTTCTTACTACTTCTCCTTGTTCATTCATCTTGTTTTTGAATACCCATTTAGTTCCAATCACATTCTTATCTTTAGGTCTAGGGACCAATTCCCATGTCTTGTTCTTTTCAATTTGATCTAGTTCTTCTTTCATAGCATTAATCCAATGTTCATCTTCACAAGCTTCACTAGTAGATTTAGCTTCAATTTGAGAAATCAAACATAAATGTACCTTATTCTGAGTCAAAAATCCTCTGTGCAAACTTCCAATAACTTGTTCAACAGGATGATGTCTTGATATATACCTGTTCAGTGTAATAGTTACAGATCTTGCTTCAACTATAGATTCTTCTCTAGATTCCTCTCTGGTTTCTTTTGCAGGACTCTCATTCAATAATTCACTTTCAGTCTCATAGAATAATTCAGTAGTTTCAATGTTAGGCTGAGGATGAGCTTCTTCATCAGATTAATAGTCAAGCATTCTTTCTTAAATTTTAAACTTCTCATCAACTTTAACATTTGTGCTTTCAACAATAGTTTTAGTTCTCTTATTGTAACATCTATATACTTTTCTCTTCAAAGAATATCCAAGAAAAATACCTTCATCACTTCTAGGATCAAACTTTCCAATATCATCATCTCTCTTTATATAACATTTGCTTCCAAAAATTTTAAAATACTTAACTGAGGGTGCATGTCCAAACCATAATTCATAAGGTGTCTTGTCTGTGTCTACTCTGATTTGTACTCTGTTCATTGTATATACTACTATATTCACTGCTTCTCTCCAAAATGTCTTCGCCAAATCATTCTCAAATAACATAGCTCTTGCTGCTTCAGTCACCGACCTATTTCTTCTTTTTGCAATACCATTTTGTTCAGGTGTTCTAGGGGATGAAAACTGTCTCTTAATACCATTCACTTCACAAAAGGTGTTAAACTATCTAGAAGTAAATTCTCCACCTCTATTAGATCTCAAATATTTAATCTTTATTCCAGATTCATTATCAACTTTATTCTTAATGATCGTAAACTTATCAAATGCGTCAAATTTTTCTTTCAGAAATGCAATCCACATCATTCTTGTAAGATCATCAACAAGAATCATAAAATACCTTTCTCCATAGAATCCTCTAGTCCTGGTAGGACCACTCAAGTTTGTATGAACAATCTCCAACTTCTCTACCGATGTGAACTTCTTACTAGGAAATGAACTTCTCTTTTTCTTAGCCATCACATATTCTTTGTAAATCATGTTAGTATGCTTCATAATTTTAGGCAAATCCCTTACTACAAATGTAGTACTCACTTTCACAATGTTATCAAAGTTTATATGACAAAACCTTCTATGTCATAACCAATTGTCATCAATTTTAGTAATCAAACATGTCATCTCATTAGGATTCAACTAAAATAAATTACCTCTGGTTCTAGATCTAGTTCTAATCAGATTTCCATCTTTATCTTTCATTACACAATTTTTCTCAGTAAACCAAACTTGATATCCCTTATCCACTAACTATCCAACACTCAAAAGATTATGTTTCAATCCATCAACAAAGTAAACATCATCAGTATTAGTCTTTCCATCAAGAGTAATAGATCCTATACCTTTAACCAAACAAGGTGCATTGTTACCAACTCTAACAATTCCTCTATCATAATTGTTAAACTTTTTGAACTTCTTCATGTCACCAGTCATATGGTGTGAATAACCACTATCTATAATCTAATCATCTTTATTTTCAACTTGGGAAACTAATGCTTTTTCTTCCTTAACATCAGATTCAAAATTCTCTTCTTTAATTGCTACAAATCCTATTTCATCATTATTCTTAGTATCACTTTCACTCAAGGTTCTTTCTATACTAGCTTCAAGATCTTCATCATTAGCATAATAAAATTCCTTAGATCTTCTAGGCTTGAAATTATTTTTGTACTTCTTAACTCTCTTAGGACACTTAGATGCAAAATGACCATATTCTTGACAAGTCCAACATTTAAAAAATTTCTTACCGTCTGGTTCTCTTTTCACAAGAAAGGCAATACCTTCTTCAATCTTCTTATCTTCTTCATTTCTAGATCTGCTGTTGCTAGCATAATCTCCACTCACACTGGTACTTCTTGACAAAGTAGGATGAATACCAAGAGCACTGAATGTTGTCTCCATTCTAGGTAAGTCTCCTGATACCCTTAGGTTCATTTCTACTACTTCCAATCTTCCAAGAAGAGTCTCTCTTGTAAATTTTTTAGTACAAGGTATAACTTGTTCAATCATTTGTGTTGTCTACTTAAATACAGGAGTCAATGTCCTCAGAATTTTCCATATCACTTCATTCTCTATCTTTGTTTCTCCACAAGCTTTTATTCCTACAGCAATTTCTGACATTCTACCAATATAGCTTCTAACAGATTCATCTTCCATAATTCTTATATCTTCAAATGCACATATCCAATTATGTAATCTAGCTCTCTTTGCATGTTCATCACCTTCAAAATTAGAGTGTAAAGCTTTCCAAATTTTATGGGCTTTTGTTAAACATTTTACTTGACTGTATTCATTCTCTAGAAGTGCTGTCAAAAGTGCCTCTCATGCAATTATGTTACACATGAATAGATCTAGCTCATCTTTGAATCCTGTCTCAAGATTATTCTTCTCCAATGATAATCTTCTCATTCTTTGTAATCAACCCATAACTTGGTCCTAAACACAGTAGATGTGTCTTCATCTTTTCTTTCCAGCTGTCAAAATTTACTCCATCAAACTTAGGGCTTTCTTTTATGAAATTCACCATGGATCTCCTTAAGCTGTTAAACTTTTCTTTCAAGGACCTGCTACTATGATACCAATTGTTAGAAAGTAAAGTCCACCAAGATAACTGAGAGTGGCGGGGTGAATCAGTTATCAGATAATTTTAACCTTTATCAACTTCAACAACATTTAACTATGTAAGTAATGTAATTACCAACCATAGAAAGATATTCATACACAATGACACAATAACACAATAACACAATAACACAAGATATGTTGACTAGGGAACCTCTTGATCAAAGAGTAAACCCCGGTGGGAATGATGCCCACAAAAGATGCACTAATATAAATATTCCTTGTGAAAGGATGGACTTTGTTAGGAGTCTTATGAAATACATTTAGTACATATGAATCCCTGTTAGGAGATTTTGAATCCATGTTAAAAGATTCTAACCCTCTTAGGAGTTATGGAAGACAAAAGGACCCACTGCCCAAACAACTTTAGGGTAAGATCATTGAACACACTGTCCAAATGACCTTAATATTATTTTGTAGAATAATATGAAATATGTTACCTCCTCACTATGCCAAACCGCACTCACTGCTACACCAGATCTCAATTCCAGATCTCTGTACTTCGCATGTCTTCCTTCACAATTTCACTTTCACAACTTCATTAGCTCTTTTCTTCACTTCATGCTTACATTCGCATTCAACCATACCATGCTCACACTTCTTTCACATTACTACCACTACTTCAATAAAGAAAAACATTCCTTCCTTTATACCACACTCAAATAATTACAAATGAGTCGGCACACAAATATAAAATAAAAGTTTCCACACGCTACATCAAAATTACACAAAACTATCACCTTCTAGATATAATAACTCTTCACTCGTGTGACCTCAAAGTTTTTTCTATGAACCACATCACTATCAATGTGTCTCAACCTTCCCTTTAACTATGCAAAACTAGATTCCATCCCGATTAGGAGATATCATCTGATTTCCACAAACCGCTACTCAAGAACACTGCCTGAATACTGCTTCCACCAAAAAGCTCATAACTTCTATGAATAAATGAATTACTATTTGTGCTCTTAACCATATAAAAATAGCATATCAAATAATATAACCTCAACAACCCATAGCTCCAACTACAATATCCAACGTGCGCTAATCAAAACACTATCTGCTTCTCTGCTAGTCTCCAGAAGATCACTGTGTTGACATCAATGACAATCATAGTCATGAATGCAACAATAACTGCTACAGAATGACTACCAACATCCATCATTCATTCTTAATAGAGGTAACATATTATTCTATTGATTAATGCAAAGATTATTTGGATAGTGTGTTCAGTGATCTTACCCTGAAGCTGTTTGGGCAGTGGGTCTTTCTATCTTCCATAACTCTTAACCGGGTTAGAATCTTTTAATAGGGATTCAAAATCTCCTAACATGGATTCATATGTACTGAATGTATTTCATAAGACTCCTAATAGATTCCATCCTCTCACAAGGAATATTCATATTAGTGCATCTTTTTTGAGCTTCATTCCCACCGGGGTTTACTCTTTGATCAAGAGGTTCCCTAGTCAACATATCTTGTGTCATTATGTTATTGTGTATGAATATCTTTCTATGGTTAGTAATTATATTGCTTATATGGTTTAATGTTGTTGAAGATGATAAAAGTTATAATTATCTGATAACTGATTCACCCTCCCCCCCTCTCAGTTATCTTGGTGGACTTTACTTTCTAACAATTTTATACGATCACTAGCACATTTCGTGCATGGATGAGAAATACTATCCAAAGTTTTTAGATTCTGAGAAGAGGTATGAGTGGAGGCCAAAAATGGGATATTTGTAAAGGTTTTATAGATGTAGTACTGAATCATCATCTCTGCACTGGTACTCAATTTGGAATCCCTCTCTAGAAAATCTCCACATCTAGCAAATCTCCACAAAAATCCCTTTTGACCTCCACTGCATATACATCTTCTTAGTATCTAAAAAATCTTCAGCATTGATTCTCGTCATTTTTCACCATCTCCATGGACTGAGACCTTAAATTATTGAGCCTCTCTTTGTTTCGAGAATAGTTTAACATTCTCTACTTAATAGGGCCAACCACATGAAGGTGAAAGCTCATCTGGCCCCTCCTAGGAGCCTCTTATGACCCTTTATGACATTCTAAGACCTCTAAGATGTCTATTCTTAGGGGTTGTAAAGGGTCATAATGGGTCATAAGGGGTCCTGGGACATAATAACTGAGAAACATAAATGTAGGCATCATGGTCAAAAGTTTTTGGAGGCAACATAATTGAGTGGTATACCCAGATGATGCAAAGCAACCACTACTCCTCTAGATTTGGAGGAGTAGTAGTTGCTTTAGGTCGTTTGGGTATACAATTCAATTATGTTGTATACCCAGATGATGGAGAGAAACTCTTGCACCTCTGATTCCAAGTTGACTACATTTGTTGCTCATGAATACAAGGTCCTCCAACACAAATGTATTCAATTTGGAATTGGAGGTGCAAAAGTTTTTGTCCATCGCTTTGGTATACAACTCAATTACGTTGTCTTCAAAAAATTGTGACCATGATGCCTACAATTATGTTTCTCAGCTATTGTGAAATCTACATTTATGTTTCTTAGCTATCATGTTTGTGTGCATGTTTTTAAGTGTTTGGGAAGACAACTTTCTAGCCTGGGCTTGGATCCTTTGGCAATTAGCTTCATAATAATGTAGATGCCAGATGAGCAATTAGCTTCCCAAGAAAAATCCCATAAATGAACTAGATGTGTACGCCAATTCCTATGCCCTATGTGCGTACCCAAATGATATATTTGAAACAACAAGGGTAAGGCTTAAAGAAGTTAATTTTGCATCACTAGATAGATCTGTATATTTTATCCACAATAACCAAACTTCAAAGGATCCAAGCCCAAGCTAGAAAGATGTCTTCCCATTTTGTTTAAGCCATATTCCTTGTTCTTGTCAAACTTCCTTGGTATGGTAGGCGTGCTCTTTGCAGTACTCTTCTTCAACTTGTGTTTGATGATAAACATCTTCTTCTTCTTCCTAATTATAGCCAGAGCTTCCTTTTCATTAGGATTCAACTTCACTTCCCCCATCTCATCATCCTTTTCACCCTTAGCTACCATCCTAAGCCCTTCATCCCTCTCTAGTTCTTCAAGCCTCTACAAGATATCTGGATCAATAAAGTCTCGAACATTATGTCCATCCATGATCTTAGGAATATCTTCTTTCCACTCTTCATTTGCCAAAATATACCACAATCTTAAGACTTGTGACTCTTCGAATTCTCTTGTTCCCTTTAGACTTCCAAATATGTGTACTGTGAGATTTCCTCCAACAAATGGAATTTTGATGATTTTCACAATAGTACATGTTTTGGAAGGAAAGCTCATGGTAATTCTTAGGCCAATCTGAATGTTCATCACCTGTGCATATAAGATGATATCATAGAAGGTATATGCACAGGTGAAAAACATGCATATTTGACCAAGCAATACTAGGAGCTAGACCCAATAGAAAATAGATTTGTGGTGATTTTCACAATAGTACATGTGTTGTTGGGTAAGCTCCTAGTAGCACTTAGGCAAATATGCATGTTAATCACCTGTGCATATGAAGTGGCTCTAATGGCAGATACAATCACAAAATACTCCATACTCCTTATTTTGTTCTGGCTTGATATTGTCAGACATGGTCTTTTTTGAATGGAATGACTCGTTACTTGTACATTGACTATAATGTTGGTGGAAGAAGGATGATTTGTTTGCAACCTGCAAATACATAGACACAGAACAACCATTTTTTCAACTCTAATTTTCTCAACACAAAGGGACATTTATCATAGCCATAAAAACATGATTGTTTTAAAATGGAATACACCAAGGAGTATCATCAAAAATATTGACCATTTACAATCATGAATAGTTAACCTAAATCAAATAGCTCAATTTTTTATCAACATGCGTAGTCTCTTTGTATATGAAAAATGAATGAAATATATATCAAGCTGAAATAAAATAGTGAACAAAAATTCAAATTCAAAGCCTAATTTATCAAGAGCAACAAACATTGGGATGAAAGAAAAATCATTAAGACTAGAAAATCAAGTTCTAGAAAAAATCAGTACGACTATAGAAAAATCATTTAGACTAGAAAAGAAAGTTCTACAAATGGATGGTTTTGGTGCTTTTCCATTACAACAATTGAGTATTCATTATTTGGTACTTCTTGGCATATTCCATTTAAGTTTTTTTGTTGTCCTATTTATGTGCATGTTCCTTATGTGTTTGGCTTCTCTCCCTCACAAGGGATATGTCAATAGGTAATTGATTTGAAAGCATAATGATTTGATAGTCTTTTTTCAGGATAGACATAATCATCTTGCCAACCTTAATTAGCAAAATTTGTGATATATGTCAAGTACTTATAATCAGTATGCCCAACAAACAAAGACTTAGTAGTAAAAGAATAAGGTTGCACATTCACATCCATCCAAATGCAGCAACCTTCAAAGATTTTCAGCGGTAAAGAGAATCCCCATATTTTATCATCCTAACATACTCTTTGGCCACTTTGGCAATGAGAACCTCAAAATAGAGAAAAGAAACTTAGTAAAACTAGTCTATGCCACTGTTTGTGAGGGTACAGTCATGATAAGTGCCTCTCAAACCTCTCCAAATATGTAAGACTATCTTTAAATACTTTATTGATCTCTTCTAAACATTAACCAAATCAAACCTACATTTGAATCCACACACAATAACCCAAAATGAAGGGTTTTGTATCCTTTAATGAATCTCAGCACTGGTAAGCATGGAAAGTCAAACCACTAGTCTCCAAAGCATTCAATAAGTGAATATGAATGTTTGAAAACTACTCCCAACAATTCTTAAACATACTTCATTGTTTAAGAATTGTTTGGATTGGTCCTTTGGTGTGTATTAAACAGAATATGAATTTTCAGCATATTATTATCATTCTATTTCTTTGTTGTAAACATGCCATTGGTTAAGTTTTAATCTACTAGTGTCATGCCCTAGACCATGCTTTATCTCTATTATTTGATGTTATTCACTATTTTGAAATGTTGACTATGGTTATCAAATGGAAAAAATAGAAAAAAATAATTTAACACGGAAAGAAATTTACAAAACCGAACCAATGGCATTTTTACAACAAAGAAATAGAATGATAATAATATGTTGAACCAATGAAATATTTACAACAAAGAAATAGAATGATAATAATATGCAAAAAATTCTATTATGTTTAATACATGCCAAAGGACTAGTTGTATGAAATTGTCAATCACATAGCATTTCACTGTTGTATGAGTGGATTGTGCAGGAACAATTAACATTAAAAAAGGAGCAAACAACTCAACACATCTTAGAAATAATTGAATTCAATAATAAATTAAACCTAACACCAACACTATTCCTTCCATTCACTTCTACCAAGAATAATGTATTTAATCCATTCAACATTACATATAATCATTAGATAGTTACATTTGTTGATTGTGTAGAGGAACAATCACGACCAAAATGATCAAAAGTACTTTCACCCTTGCACAAGCTATTCCAAACTTCAAGTAAAATGAGAAATATGCTATATCAAATCATTCATATTCATAGTAACCATTGAAAGGATAATGATTTGACAGTCAAGTACTTATAATCAGTATGCCCAACAAACAGAGACTTAGTAGTAAAAACATGTCCTTTGGTTTACTAGTTTACTTATAATCAGTATGTCCTTTGGTTTACTAGTTTAATCTAGTTTAAGAATAGTTTGTTTCATGTTTGAATGTACCATTGAATGAAGGTTGGCTATATTAAGTACAATCTTAAGACTCACAACTCTTCAAATTCTCTTGTTTCCTTCAGACCTCCAAACATGTGTACTATGAGTAGCCCTCCAACAAATGGACTTGTGATGATTTTCACAATATTACATGTGTTGGAGGACTACTCAAAGTACTGATTAGACAAATCTGAATGTTCATCACCTGTGCATATAAGAGTTGATCATAGAAGATATATGCACAGATGATAAACATGCATATTTGACCAAGCAATACTGGGAGCTAGACCCACAAATATATTTATGGTGATTTTCACAATAGTACATGTATTGCTGGGTAAGCTCCCAATAGCACTCAAGCAAATATGTATGTTCATCACCTATGCATATGAAGTGGCTCTAATGAAAGATACAATCACTAAATTTTGCATACTCATTTTTTTTTGGGTTGATATTGTCAGACATGGTCTTTCTTGAATGGAATGACTCGTTACTTGTACATTGACTAGAATGTTGGTGGAAGAAGGATGATTTGTTTGCAACCATTTTTTCAACTCTAATTTTCTCAGCACAAAGGGACATTTATCATAGCCATAGAAACATGATTATTTTAAAATGGAATACACTAAGGAGTACCATCAGAAATATTGACTATTTACAATCATGAATAGTTGACCTGAATCAAATAGCTCTGTAGACACCTAAAAATCTTTTAGAAAATAAAATATTTTTTATTTTCTAAAAAACTCCTGATGACATCATCATTTATTAATTATTTAATTAATAAATTTATTTTTATGTCATTAAATCCCTTTATCTTAATTAAAAATATTTAATTAAGGAATCCCTCCCAAAAATATTTAAATCTTATTTAAACATTATTCCTGTATTTATTAATTATTTAATTAATAAATTGACCAAAAATCTCAAAATAAATAATTTATTTATTTTTTGCCCAAAACTTGGCCAATTGCCTTAACACCACTAACCTCTTCTAGAATCTTCTAATCCTTCTTTAATTTTGATTAAAGGCTAATCCCCTCATTTCCTAACCCTAATCCCAACTCAAGAATATTTAATTAAGATTAAATATTAATCCTAATCCTAATCCCCCCCTAATCCTGTCACATTCCCTAACCAAGGTTAGCAAACTCCTAAGCTTAACCCAAAGTCAAAAAACCTCTAGAAACTTTTCTTACATGCATTAAATGCATTTAAAGCCTCCTTATCCCTCTTACATGCATTTATGATGCATTTAAGAAGCCCCTCACCCCTTTCTTACACCTTTTGACCTTAGACATATTTCCCAAATTGTGCACATCCCTCCCATCTTTCAACCCAATGCCCTTATGACACTTGTCACAAGGAGGTGGCCCTGAACTAGCACAATCCATGTGCTCCCCTTTGAATGAATCTTGGCCTCTCTTAAAGATTTTGATCCTAGCCACTCATTCCTCCTCCCCAAATCCTATAAATACCCTTATTTTTTAGAGCAATCCATCCACTTTTATTTTCAAGTAATAGTAATCTTATAATGTCATTTTCATGGTAGATCATAGCTTAGCAATAATAGATTAAAATGGTTTCTTTCATTGTTTTGCATAAGTATAGCATCATATCACATCTCTGTTTGGTCTAAATTCAATCTTAGCATAAACATTATGTAGCTTAATTTTCATTTCAACATCATTCAAATCCTTAAGGCCTTAGGGGCAAATCAAGTGTTCTATACCTATTTTTGTGCCACTTATGAGATTTTTATGGATCTAAATCCATCCTAAAATGCATAAGGATCATGCTCCAAGTGCTTAGAGAGCACACCCACATCCCTTTTATATGAGCAAATCAAACAGTGCATGGGCACACCTGTTTCAGCTCAATCTGAATGACTTTGTTAATTACTATTTGCTTTTGTTAGGTATATGCTGCTTAGACTAATGTTTGACATGTCTACGCCTTTCAAAATAGATTAGGTTTGCATCGATCACATTTTGACATGCCCGGTGGGACCCTTGTCTTGATCATCTACTCCAAAATCAATATTTTGTGGCTGTTTTTCTCCTCTTCTTTTCTCAAAATTCTGGGTTTCAACATTCTGTCATATCAGAAACTACGCATTTGTTATCTGTAACTGCGCATTTGTACAAAATTTTGTAAATCTGCGCATTTATCACAAAAAATGGTGCATTTATAATTAAAACTGCTCATTTATCACTAAAATTGCGCATTTGTTCAGACTTGCTGCGCATATGTTCAGACTTACTGCGCATATTTTCAGACTTGCTGCGCATTTGTTCAGACTTATTGCGCATTTGTTTTTTGTGAAAATTAGTATTTTTAAAATCATTCTGGCAAAATAGATGTAGTTGCGCATGCATTCTCTATTATTGCGCATATGTTCAAAATTGGAAATGTGCGCATTCATCACATATTCCTGCGCATTTGTTCTCTGTAACTGTGCATTTATTCCAGAAAGAGGTAATCTGATATTTTTAAAGTTTTTGAACTTTGATTTTTCTTATAGGATCTAAACTCCGTGTTTTGCAGGTAGTTCTTGGAGGGAAAGGAAATCACCAAAATGATAAGGCCTTAAGGCTCATGAACCTTCTTGCATGTTTAGGAACCACAAACTTTCATTTGGTTGGCTTAAAATAAACTTCAATGCACTCTTGAATGCCTTAACAAAATCTTGCAAAAATCTTTATTTTTTCATACATCAAAGCTAAATTAGGAACTTGTCCTCTTAATCAAAGTAAATGGTCAAAACAAGTCTTGAATGAACCTAAAAAGGAATGAAGCTAAGTCCTAAGAGTCATTGTCAATTTGAAAAACAAACATCTCTATTCCTTCTTTTGTTTCAATTCAAAGCAAGCGCACAATCAAATCTTGAATGCCTTAAAGGATCAAAACAAAGCACTTCAAAGTTATTAAATCAACATGCAAATCTCGATCTTGAATGCCCAAGTCTAAGCAACTGCAAACGCTCAAAATTTTTTTAGAAAAAGAAAAAATCAAACTTTAAGCATTTGTGTCTTCAATTTCAAAGTTCAAAACACACTTAATCAATTTGGAAGAAAGAACAACTTGCTTGATGTGCATCTAGGAGCTTTCTTTTTTGCAAAATCCTGTTAAAGTAAGTGACGTAAAACATTTGAACTCAGACAAGTTCACTTGTTCTACTTCTAGCGAGGCCTGTCCAGGGGAGAAAAGCACTTCCTCCTTGGAGAACGACCTCAAACCGGTATCCCCCCCGGCTGGTATATAAATAAAGTGAAGGCAAAAAGTACTCACTTATATCTCCTAATCCACAGGCGTTTTGTGCCAAATGCAAATGTCTGGGGATAGGTAAATATTCCTCCCCCAGCATTGTTGGCTAGGCTCTTAAGTGAGTTACAGGCGGTTAGCATAACCAGGTATGGAGACTTCACAGAACTATTAAAACCCTGATAAAATAGAGGCTACCCTATCTACATCTGAAAGTATCAAAATCCTTGTGCAAGGACCAATTCCAAGGGGTTTACCGGGTCGCCTCAAGATTACTCACCATTTGTATTCCCTTCTAGGGGATGCCAAGCTATGGGCAAGTGATTTTGATACTCACCTTCCTTAGGTAGATCTGTTTGAAATGCTTGATAGTCAATACTCTGTGAAAACATTGTTGGAACATAGACTTTCAAAGCTTTATCAGAGTTAGTTATCCTGTTTGTATCCCGCAAGGTTGCTTTGTCTCTTGTGGAGATTTCTTTTCGAAAAGTCTTGTTTATCTATCCTTTGCCATTGGGAAACATCAAACTGATCAACAAACCCAGTTCAAGATACTTAGAACATTTTGCAGAGAAACCCTTGGAATTAGATATCCAAAAAGCCTTTTTTCAAACCAACTATCAAGAATTTCCCCAAAGTTATGCCAAATTTGATCAAACATCCAAAAGCTAAGTTGCCCAAATCAAAAGCTTATCAAGAGAAGAAAGTTGCAAAAAGAAACCTCAAGAGCCATCAATCCTCTATCCAAGCAAACCAAGCAGAAGAAAAATATCAAGAAAAGCTTGATAATATTGGCTATAATGCAAGAGTCAAATAGTTTGCCTACCGATTCCGAGTAAACCATCACTACATCAACCTTGAAAGAGAAGATTAGCTAGATCCTTTGCATATCCCATTCTACCTTCAGATCTTAGAATCCTCTCTTGGTAGTCCTTCATCATAGTATCATCCTAGTTTCATCTCGACATCATCACCAAATCCTTAGTTGCACCCTAGAGTCCTTAGTTGCATACACCATCATCTTCCTAGCAGCATCATAGATCATCCATCCCCGTTACATTTGCATCATCCTTTTAGAAAGAGCATTGTTCCATCATCCTTCACCATCTTTCCATCAGCAATCCACAATCAAAATCCCATATCCTTCATCCAAATCTAGCATCCAATATCCAAATCAAAACTCACCATCCCTTACACCAAATCCAGAGATCCAAATCCACAAGTACTCAGTGTTCAAAACCTTTGAGTTGTTTCCATCCCTTATCCCAAATCAGAAATCACCCCCTTTTTGACAGAGCATTATCTAAAGGAAATCCAACTTGTCCTTGCATAGCCTCATCATCTCAAGCAAGAGATTGGTTTGCATTGATAAGAATCTAGTTCACCGAGGATCATTCGTCTATCCCAGGTTGGCCAAATCCTATCACTGATCCTCCATTGGAAAAAATAGTAGCTCATTGTTGACACTTAGTAATCTTCCACTAGCATCCCACCAATCCTCCACCCAAATCTTGACCCAAATTAGAGCATCCCATTAAGCCTCCATCATTGCCAAGCATTTCACTAATCTACCACCATCTTCCATCATTCTTCCACCATCCTTGATCCAAATCCAAGCATCCCATCAACCCTTGCATTACATTCTAGAAGTTCATCCATCCTTAGAAGTTTCTTAGCTTGCATCCATCATTCCTTAGAGTCTTTAGGAAAATATCTTGCATCCATCTAGCATCTGTATCTCCATGCCTGTCGAGACAAGATCTGGATCTAGAAAAAGAAGGAACATGAATCCTTATCCAATCACCAGTTCATCCGATCCCAACATTTTTACCAGCGCGATGATAGCCTATGATCCCTAAATACAAACTGGAAATACATGGGATGATCCCAACATCCCCTTAGCTCCTTTAGCAATAGAAATATTTGTGAATCTTCCAGAGAATCCACCAGTAGTCAATACACTCATGGCCCAAAACCAGCGAAGCATGTTCACTAACTTTGCACAATCACATACTTCCATTCCCCCATATCTCCATCTTCGTATTGCCGTAAATACTATCCAAATCCTAGCACAAGCATATTCCCCATTCATCCAACCATTCCCTGACCCAACCCTGCAAACATCCCAAGAAACCTCTGCCATTCCCCTTCTTTTACAAGGAAGCTTTGCAAATCCTGTAACACAAGCTGTAACACCATCTGCTCCATTCCCTATCATAGATACTGCATCATCCGCCATGGCCGCCCAAGCTCTTGCACAAATCCAATGCTTGTCACAAAATCAACTCCCATCTCTCACACAAACCTTTACACATGTAGTTCCGCCATCTTCCATAGGCCAAGCAACACCGTTCACTCCGGGAGGGATACAATCATCCTTGCCCTTCACTCCACAAGCTACAGCATCCATACCATCATTTCTAGGGTCAACACAATCATTTCCCTTTTTCACCCAACAAACCTCTATATCATCTACTCTAGGGGCAATGCAATCATTCCCCCTTCATACTCAGCAAAATTCCACATCAGCATCACCTTTTTCATGGGGAACACAACCGTTCTCTTCATTTCCCCCCCAACAAGAATATACCCAGGCACAAGCCCAACAAAATTCCTTCACCACAGGAATGCCTTCCATGGGATTTTTCAATCCACCATTCATATCCCAAACTCCCATTACATCTACCTTCCAGGCATCCGCTGCAGCACAATTCCCACCTCACATAGGTTCTCGTTGGGGTCTCACTCAAGAAGACAAAAAAGCCTTTGGAATACCAACTCACTCTCCTACATCCATGTTTGCAAACCAACAAGCCACCTTTCTCACAAGCAGCACAACAACAACCATCTCAACCTCCGCCAGCTTCATCCTTCACAAACTATCCATTCCTAACACCCAGTGCTCTTCAGCAAGTTCCTCCACCTCAGCAGCAAAGTTCCTCCCATTTCACAAGTCATCTTTCCCAGCCACCCTTTGCTTCAAACTCCCCTACATCAGTTCCACCCTTAAGTGATGCAGGAATGCACCCAACCTATATCAGCCAACCGCAAAGCCAAGTTCAGCAAGGACCATCTTATCAACAAGCTGCATCATTCCACCAGCCACCCCCACAACAACCCTACTCCCAGTCATAGTAACAAACCCCCATCATTCCTCAACAGTAACAAGTTTCCTCTTATCAGTTACAGCAGCAAGTCCCCATCATCCCACAACACCAGCAAGCAATCCCATATCCTCCACCGCAATATCCCCCTATGCTACATCAGCAATATCCCCAACAAACATCACTCCAAAATGCACTCCAATCTACCTATCCCGCTGGACCATCTCCATATCCCACTCCACAAATGGAAGCACCCATTCCAACACCGATCAATGCCAAGTAGGAAGCCATGAAGAATTCTCTTAAGGAGCTACAAACGAGTACTGAGAATAAAACCTACAAGTTTGAGGAGGTGTGTCCTTATCCTTTTGACCGATCCATTGCCACTATACCTTTCCCCAAGCACTTTCAGACACCTAAATTTGATAAATATTAGGAGAAAGGAGATCCAGTCTGTAGACTAGGCTTTTGAGGGTACCTTCTTTGAAGGACTTCAAGCCAAACAATGATTAGATGTTAGTCTAAGCATGAAATCAATGTAAAATAAAGAAAACTTTAAGCTAGCCACCTCAGATTGAGCCTAAACAGGTGCACCCAAGCACTGTTTGATTTGCTCTGATAAGAGGGATGTGGGTGTGCTCTTTAAGCACTTGGAGCATACTCTAATGCATTCTAAGATGGTTTGAGACTCATGAAAACCCCAAAAAATGGCACAATAATGGGTAGAACACCCAAGATTGCCCCTAAGGCCTCAAGAACTCAAACTATGATGCTTGAATAGAGATTCAATGCAAGTGTGATTATGCTAAGATTGATTTTAGACCAAATAGAGATGTGATATGATGCTATGCTATGCAAAACAATAATAAAAACTATGTTAATCCATTATTACTAAGCTATGATGAGCTAAAATGCTTGAAAGTAAACTAAATTAGAATGATTTGTGCTAAGTCTAGAAATAAAAAGGCATGATAACAATGCATGAGAATAAAAGTTAAGCTAATTGATTTGCTCTTGAAAGAAGGGGTATTTATAGGATTTGGGAAGGAAGAGTGAGTGGCCAGGATTGAAATCCTTAAGAGAGGCCAAGATTCATTCAAAGGGGAGCACATAGATTGTGCTAGTCTACAGCCAATCAGGAGGTGACACATATCACAAGGTGAGTGGATGAAGGGAAGGGTAAAGATGAGTCAACAAAGGGGGCTCAAAGCTCATAACTCTCCTCATAAGTGCTTGTAAGAGCATTGAATGAGCCTTTAAGGGACTTTGATGACTTTGTGGATGCATTGAATGTTTTGTGATTGAGATATTTGGAAGGGGAGACTTTGCTTTGGTTTAGGAAAGTCTTAAGCTTGGTTAGGATTGTGCAAATGTTTAGGGGTAGGATTAGGATTAGGATTAGAATGGGTGAAGAGGTTGGGTTGAGAAGTTTTTAGAAGAGTCCAGAGTTTTCCTTGGTTTAGGGAGAATGAATAAATGTTTATTCATTCCAAAGGTTTTAGTTTTGGGAATATTTATTAAAATATATTTAATAAATATGAAAATAAATATTTAATCTTAATTAAATATTTTGAGTTGGGATTAGGGTTAGGAAATGATGGGATTAGCCTTTAATCGAAATTAAAGAAGGATTAGAAGATTCTGGAAGAGGTTAGTGGTCTTTAGGAAATTAGCAAGGTTTTGGGCAAAAAATAAATAAATAATTTATTTTGAGATTTTTGGTCAATTTATTAATTAAATAATTAATAAATAGGGGAATAATGTTTAAATAAGATTTAAATATTTTTGCGAGGGATTTTTTAATTAAATATTTTTAATTAAGATAAAAGGATTTAATGACATAAAAATAAATTAATTAATTAAATAAATAAATAATTAATAAATGATGATGTCATCAGGGATTTTTAGAAAATAAAAATACTTTATTTTTAAAAAGATTTTTAGGTGTCTACATTTTGCCCCTCTTTGATGCGATGCCGCAAGTGGCACGGCTTCAAAGACAAGAAAATAAGATGCCCAAGACTAGAATTTAGAGGAATGAGGAGTTGTGCCCCCTTGAGAAAATAATGCAAGGAGTAAACATTGTGGAATTTTTTCGGAAGGAAACAAAGAAGGAAGGGCCTAGGAAAAAAGGGGAGATAAATAACCAAGCTTCCAAGAGAAAAGATGGGCGAATGCAAGATAAGATGGAATGCAAAATGCAGGATGCAGCTATATGAGGATGCAAGATTAATCTATATGATGCAGGATACAGGGGAGATGGGGAAGCTCCAAGTACAAATGTGGAGAGCACAACCTAGTTTAATATAGCAATGCTAGAGACCTGCCAAGGATATTGGGATCACGAGGCCTTGTCACCAGCGTTGCATAGTACTTACGCAAAAAAGACACGCAGGGTTGCCCCAGCATCACACATGAAACCCGAAGGAGGCATGGTGGAAACGATGCCGAAGAAACCACAAACACATGACTGACTCACAGGCAGAAGCAAAAGATCAAAAGACCTTGCCTCAGATTATCCTCATTCACAGCACACCATGATATAAAGGATCATGGTGAGGTTGAGTAGAGAACAATGAGAAGCTGTAAAAGATTAACAAGACCCAAAGAACAAAATCCAAAGTCAAAATGATAACTCCAAAAAGACATCCTTTGCCAAGGAGAGAGATTTGATTTGACTGATTTGATGGGGGGAAGATGAGGTCTGACAAGAGGAAGGACACATCCTCAAGGACGCGCTGATTGATGAGAGAATGAGTGTTGTTGTTCGCTGGCAAATGATGAAGTCAAAGAATTAATCACGGTGATCAAGAATAGTCAACAATTGATGTTGTTGAAGTACAAGGCTGGGTAGGACAAAGTGTTCTGATCAAAATGCTGCTGCAGGACTGACAAGGACTGATGTACAATGGACAAGAAAAGATATACAATGGATATGTACAAAAGCTAAGGATTTGCGATAGGAGATCTCGCTATACAAGACAGAGTATAAGATATACAGGATATGATACAAGATATGGTACAAGGGTATAGTACAAGATATAGTACAAGAAGGACAGTGCTATACAAGAGATACAAGATATGGTACAAGATAGGGAACAAGATATGTGCAGGTGGGAATGGTGGATTTTCTTGAGGATTGTGAAAAAAAGAGGAGTGCTGGGGATGGTGGATGGGAATGGGGATGGGAGAAAAAGGATTGAGATGGTGGGATGGGGGATGGGAGTTTGATAGATAATGACTCGGTCCACTATGTATGGTGCCTGTTTGCTAGGTTTTCACCAACATACTTTTCCAAGGAGCCTGAATTACCAAGTTTTCACCATTGGATGATTATTTTCTTTTCTTCTATTTTTTCTTTTTTTTTAAATTTTTTTTTTTTGATTTTTTTGTATTTTGCTACTTTTTTCCAATTTTTATAGATTTTTTGAATATGTAGGATCTGGTTCAGGCATAGAACCTCTTTAGATGTATGATGTTGATTGGATCATTCAAAGGCTCACCTTCTGGTGTAGATAGCTAATAAGCTCCGGAGCTGAAGCATGATGTGACAACATAGGGGCCCAGCCAAGTAGGCTCAAACTTGCCTTTCTTTTCTCAATTTTCTTGGACGTTCTAATTTTCTTTGAGAACCATGTCACCGACCTAGAACTATCTAGGATAGACCTTCTTGTTATAACTCTTTTTGAGTCAATTCTGGTATGCAACCAGCTGATCATATGCTTGCTGTCTCTTTTCATCTAACAGGTCTAACTGTGTGAGATGGGGTACATGATAGTCTTCATCAGTGGTGTAGTTCTTCATAGAGACTCGCAATGATGGGAGCTCGACCTCGATCGGTAGAACAGCTTCTACACCATATACAAGGGAATATGGGATGGTGCCTGTGGGAGTGTAATAAGAAGTACGCTAGGCCCAAAGGGCAGGATTAATTTGGAGGTACCAGTCATGACCATAATCATTGACAACCTTCTTGAGGATTTTCAAGATAGTTTTATTGGTTTCCTTAGCTTGGTCATTTCCTTGGGGGAAATATGGACTAGAGAAATGGTGATGGATGTGGAGTCTGGCACATAGATCATACACATACTATTTTTCAAAAGGTGTGCCATGGTCTGTGAAGATGGTAGATGGTATACCAAAGCGGCAAATGATGTGGTAAAGGATGAACTTGGATATTTGGATGCCAGTAGTTAGGGTGAGTGGAATCACTTCAACTCATTTGGTGAAGTATTCTATGGTAGTTATTATGTACTTATGTCCATCCGAGGAGAGGGGAGTGATTAAGCGGACAAGGTCAAAGCCCCAACATGAGAATGGCCAAGGTGGCGCAATGGGCTACAAGTCTTGTGCTGGTGCATGAATCAAATTTGCATGCTGCTGACATGGTAAACATTTTTTGACAAATTCGCAAGCATCATGTTCCATGGTTGGCCAATAATACCCAACTCGAAGCAACTGCTTAGCTAGAACCATGCCACTCATGTGGGCACCAAAAATTCCAGCATGAACCTCTTGTAAAGCCAGGATGGCCTCGTTTGAATCTAAACACCTAGAGAGGATATTGTGATACCCTCGATGATAAAGGGTGTTGGCTACAAGAGTGTAGCGAGAAGCTCTGTGGATAAGGTTTTGGCGTTGGTTATTGGTGAGATGGGGAGATATGATACCATTCTTTAGATATGCATGGATGTCGTGGTACCACGGGGACTGGGGACCAACCAAGACACACACCATTTCTGCATTGGCATTCTCACAAGCTGGTGTATGTAGCTGCTTGACTAGGAATTCATATTGTGATGCGTCACGTGGGATTTCTAACAAGGACCCAATAGTTGCCATTGCATCTACTGCTTTGTTCTGAAGTCTGGGTATCTGTGTGAATTGTAGATTTAGGAAATGCTCTTTCAATCTATCCATGAGTTCTTTGTAAGGTAGCAGCTTGTCGTCCTTTGTCTAATATTCATCTAGTACTTGCTTGATAATTAGCTGTGAATCACCAAACACTTGCAGTTCTGTGATATTCCATTGAATGACTGTTTTGAGACCTAAGATGAGTGCCTCATATTCTGCAATGTTGTTGGTACATGAAAATCCCAATTTGAATGACTTTGGGATGTAGTCACCTTGAGGTGCGACGAATAGGATTCCTGCCCCTGATCCATGTGATGTGTAGGAGCCATCAAAGTATAGTTTCCACATGGGCTGCTCTTCGATCATACATAAGTGTTCATCAGGGAATTCCATGATTAGTGGATAAGAATCCACCAGTGGTGCTTCTGCTAACTGATCGGCAATGACTTGCCCTTTGATTGCTTTTCGATCTATGTACTGGATGTCAAACTCACTGAGTATCATGACCCATTTTTCCATATGGCCTATGAGAGTTGTCTTTGATAGTAGATATTTGAGGGGGTCCACCTTTGAAATGAGCTTGATTGTGTGACTGAGCATGTAATGTCTAAGCTTTTGAGTGGCAAAGACCACTGCAAGGCATGCTTTTTCCATGGGTGAGTAATTAAGCTCATAGCCAACAAGAGTTTGACTAATGTAGTAGATGGCTCTCTCTTTGTTTTCATCATCATGCTGAGCTAGGAGTGCCCCCAATGCTGTAGTGGTTGCTGAGATGTAGAGTATGAGAGGGCATCCTGGAACTGGTGGTACTAGGATTAGAGAATTGGCTAGATACTCCTTGAGCTTATCAAAGCTTCTCTGACATATGGGATCCTATTCGAAGCTTGTGTCTTTGCACAAAAGATGCGTGAAAGGTTGGCACTTGTTTGCCAGTTGAGAAATGAACTGACGTACTAATTGAAGCTTTCCTTGTAGGCTTCTGAGCTGTCTAAGTGTTCTTGGGGGAGGTATTTCTATTATTGCTTTGACCTTTTTAGGGTCAATCTCTATGCCTCGTCGTGATACTATGAAACCTAGGAACTTTCCAGATGTAACACCAAAGACACATTTCTTTGGATTGAGCCGTAACCTATAGTGCTGCAGGTGATCAAACACACTCTCAAGAATGTCAAGGTGTTCATGGTGTGTCTTTGATTTTGCAAGAATATCATCCACATAGTCTTCTAGGATCTTGTGGATCATGTCATGGAAGATTGTTGTCATCACTCTCTGATATGTGGCTCCTGCATTCTTTAGACCAAAGGGCATCATGCTATAGCAAAATGTACCCCATGGAGTGGTGAATGTTGTTTTGTGTTGGTCTTCTGCTGCTATATGAATCTGATTGTATCCAGAGAAACCATCCATTAGTGACAACATTTCATGGCCCACTATAAGATCTACTATCATGTCTATGTTAGGTAGCGGGAAATCATCTTTAGGACATGCTTTGTTTAGGTCCCTGAAATCTGTACAAATTCGGATGTCGCCAGAAGGCTTTGTGATAGGTACCATGTTCAAGATTCAATCTGAGTAATCTATAGCTCTAATAATCTTTGCATCTAGGAGCTTTTCTAGTTCTGATTTTACCAATAGAGCTACTTTGGGATGCATTTTGCGTAGCTTCTGCTTTACTAGCTTGACATTAGGGTCTACAGCTAGATGATGAACAACAAGTTTAGAATCAAGTCTAGGCATGTGTGCGTATGACCATGCAAAGTTTGTAGTAGCTTCTTGAAGGAGCACAGTGAAAGCCATTTCTTCACCTTCTGTCATGTTGGCTGCAATGTAGGTGATACTCAGACATTCCTCTGTACCTAAGTTGACTGGCTTGGTTTCTTCTATGATAATAGGTGACTGCTCAGGTCTATAATCTTGGATGGGAGGAAGAGGCAAGTCTTCATCTTCTAGCACTTGAATTGCCAAGTTTTCACTAGAAGATACGCTCTTTAGTTTTACTTTTTTGGAGTCAGAATGTGCCCCAGAAGGGTTTTCACATAAGGACTCATGTTTTACTCTTTCTATTTCTTTTTTGCAGCTAAAGCTTGCCTCCTCTCTGAAGTATCCTTCTGGGTCAAGCTTATAGATGTGAGTTGACTTTGAATTGTGAACTGATTGTGGGCCTGATGCCCCCATGAATTCTAGGAGTGCTTCCATGCTTTGGAACTCATCGATGTTTGTAATGCTTGGTTGGTCCCAGTCTATGAGTTCAGGGTGGGTGAGGGGAAGTTCTATGAGATTGATGGCAAGTTGTCGGAGGACGGAAGTCCCCAGTAGGGTGTCATCATCAAAGATATCATTGTAGGATCTGATTTCTTTCTCTTCAGGGATGTCTTCGATCTCTATGACATCATCTTGGCTATTTAAGAGGGGAACGCTAGTCATGTTGGTGCCCCCAGTTGTGGTATTGGGCCCTTGTATATGTAGGCAAGGGGTATTAAAACCAAGACCCTGATGTTCAGGATTCTTTGATGGTGTGATGGGATATTGGTTGCCGCCTTCTTGTGGCCCTAGACCACGGCCTTGATAGTGCCATTGTTCAGTGGTATACTTATATTATTTTGGATATTTATCTTTGAAATAGCCAAGAAGTTGAGTTTCAAGTGATGGGGGATCTTTATACAACCACCTATTTATGTCAGGATCCATCTCTTGACTGTTTATGTTGCCATGGGATTCAAAAGTCATAGATTCAATTTTCTTGATTTCATGATGCTCTTTAATAGGCTTGCTTTGGTGATCTGGGTGCCCTTGAGTATGTGGATCAAGCGGGAGGGCCCCTACAACAAATGCATCATGTAGGCTATATTCACCACAACCCTGGTTATTGATCTTGATGGAAGATAGGGTGGAGGTGAGAATGGTTTTTGGATCGCAATGGGATCGGGATGAGCTGGCAATAGAAGTACCAATGTCAGTTCCAGGACAATGAGTGGAGTGAGGGAATGATGTTTCCATCACAAAACAGTATGCGAAAGGTTGGGGGTCAGCATGGATGGTAACCTCAGTGCCTTGATGCGCAAATTTGATGCACTAATGGTAAGTAGATGGTACAACCTTAATGGAATGAATCCATGGTTGGCCTAGGAGGATATTAAATGGTAGGTCAAGATCAACAACGTGGAAAATAGTATCTTGTGCTGCTGGGCCTAGCTAAATGGGAAAAGTAATGGTACCTTTAGAGGTACACTCCAAGTTGTCATAGGCTTTGATAGTGATCACTTCATGTGTTATATCAGCCTGGGTGAACCCAATCTGCTGAATGAATTTCAAAGTACACAAGTTCAGGGCTGAACCATTATCTATTAAGACCCGTTTGATGGCAAAGTCTCTGACCATGATAGCGATGCGGAGAGGGAGAGTATGGTCAGGTGCAACGGCTGGCATGTCAGATGGTTTGAAGGATAAAGCACATGCTACAGATAGATGTCCCACAAGGGTCTCAAACTAGGTGGTGTTAATGTCTGTGGGGACATGTCCTTCTTTGAGAGCTTGGTCAAGGATCTCTTGATGGAGAGGTGAAGTGCGGAGAAGGTCCAAGATGGATATTTGGGCTGGTGTATTCCCAAGATGTTCTATGAGGTTATACTGTGTATTGTGTGCATTTTGTACTAGCCTTGGATGGGCACCAGCAACAATTATCCAAACCCTACGGGTGGTAACAGCACAATGACTGTCTGCTCCTCTGAGATGGATGGTATTGACTATGGGCTCAACTTGGGTTATACATCCAACAAATTTATCATAATTGATGTAGGCAGTAGTGTGATCTTCTTGCTTGCCTTTACCATGATTTTGGGGATGATTGGTATTAGCTTGATTCTTCCCAGCATTGTGTTGTGGGAACACATTCTGATAGATTTGTAAATTGGCATTTGGTGAGGCTTGAGCAGGTGTATCTACTTGAATCTCTTTTTGATCAATGAGATCTTGGATATAGTTTTTGAGTCTCATACACTTCAGGGTAGTGTGTCCTTTGACACGATGATAATCACAGTACTCATGATCTTTGTACCAATCAGGCTTGGGAGTGGTATCATCAACTGGCTAAATTGGTGGATATGTAATCAAGTTGGTCTTGGCCATCTGATGAAAGATAACATCCAGAGGTTCACCCAGCGGTGTGAAGGTCTTCTTTGGATAATTTTGAGCTCTGGGTTTGTTCTTCTTGGGAGCAATATTGACGACATTGACTTGATTGTTTGGGTTACCTTGATAAGCTTGATGGGCTTGCTGCTGATAATTCTGCTGATTATTCTGAGAATGATATTGTTGCATGGGTTGTTGATGGACTTGAGGAGGTTGCTGATGGATGGGCACTTGTTGTTGTTGGTATGCAGGAGTTGACGGAGGACTAGATACAACAAACTAGACATGCTTGGTATCAGTGGCTCCATCAGTAACAACATTCTTGTTACGATTCCAGTAACGGGATTTATCATTGCTAGGTTTTTGGGCATCATTTTTGAAGTGCCGGATTGTGCCTTCATCTAGGAGGGCCTTTTCAATACCTATCCCCTTGCTCTTGATATCTTGATAGGTTTGGAGACAATTCATTCTCATGAAGTGGGATAACTTACGATGCAGATTATCAATAAAGATTTTGGTCAAATGCTTTTCAAGTGGCTGGTACGATAACTTGGTAGTAAGGTTCTGCCATCATTGCAAGTATTCTGCTAGGCTTTCTCCATCTTTCTATTTTGAGTTGCAGAGATCTAACAAGGTCAACTCATTCTCAACATTGTGGGCATAGTGGGCAATGAACTTCTAAGAAAGTTTAGCAAAGGTTGTGATAGTCCCACATGGTATTTTGTAGAACCATTCAACAGCAGTTCCTCCCAAACTTTTGGGGAATAGGCGTAGGAGATAGTTATCACTATAAGCCACTTCTTGGCATGCCATATAGAATTCTTTAATATGATTGACTGGATCTCCTTTTCCCTGATATTTATCAAATTTAGGTGTCTCAAAGTGCTTGGGGAAAGGTATAGCGGTAATGGATCGATCAAACGGATAAGGACACACCTCCTCAAACTTGTAGGTTTTGCTATCAATACCGGTTTAAAGCTCTTTAAGAGCGTTCTTCATGGCTTCCCATTCAACATTGATTGGTGTTTGAGCAGGTACTCCCATTTGAGGTGGATATTATGGAGTGGGATATGGAGATGGCCCAGTGGGATAGGTAGATTGGAGTGGATCTTGGAGTGATGCTTGCTGGGGAGGATACTACTGATGTGGCATAGGGGGATATTGTGGTGGTGGATATGGGACTGGTTGCTGGTGTTGTGGAATGGTAGGATTTTGTTGTTGCACCTGGTAGGAGGAAGCTTGTTGTTGCTAGGGAATGATAGGGGTTTGTTGCTGTGACTGGAAGTGGGGTTGTTGTGGGGGAGGTTGGTGGAATGACACTGCTTGCTGGTAAGATGGTCCTTACTGGACCTGGCTCTATTTTTGACCCATGTAGGTCGGGTGCATTCCCGCATTGCTTAAGGGTGGAATTGATGTGGGGAAGGTTGAAGCAAAGGGTGGCTGGGCAAGATAACTTGTGAAATTGGATGAACTTTGCTGCTGAGGTGGAGGAATTTGTTGAAAAGCACTAGGTGCTGGGAATGGATAGCTTGTGAATGAGGAAACTAACAGAGGCTATGATGGTTGTTGCTGTGCTACTTGTGAGAAGGTGGCTTGTTGATTCTCAAACATGGACGTACAAGAATGGGTTGGTATGCCCCAAGCTTTCATTTCTTCTTGAGTGAGGCCCCAACAAGAGCCAGTGTGCAGGGGAATTATGTTGCAGCGGACATCGGAAAGGTAGATGTGATGGGAATTTGGGACGTGAAAGGTGGATTGGAAAAGCCCATGGAAGGCATTCCTGTGGTGAAGGCAGTTTGGTGGGCTTGTGCCTAGGTAGATGCTTGCTGGGGGGGAAAGGAAGGGAATGTTTGCACTCCCCATGAAAAGGGTGATGTTGATGTGGAAGCTTGCTGAGTAGGAAAGGGGAGCGGTTGTGCTGCCCCTGAAATAAATGACGTTGATGTTTGCGGGGTGAAGGAGGTAAATGATTGCGTTGACCCTGGAAAAGATGGTATGGATGTTGAGGCTTATGGAGTGAAAGGAAAGGGTGTTTGCATCCCTCCTGGCATGAAAGGTGTGGATGTGGAAGCTTGTGAAGTGAAGGGGGAGGATGATTGCATCCCTCCTAGAAAGAATGGTGTTGCTTGGTTTATGGAAGGTGGTGGAACTGCTTGCATAAAGGTTTGTGCGATAGCTTGGGCAGCCATGGCAGATGATGAAGTACCTATGATAGAAAATGGAGCAGATGGTGTTACAGCTTGTGTTATAGGACTGGTGAAGCTTCCTTGTAAAAGAAGGGGAATGGCAGAGGTTTCTTGGGATGTTTGCAAGATTGGATCAGGGAATTGTTGGATGAATGGAGAGTATACTTGTGCTGGGATTTGGATAGTGCTTATGGGAATACAAGGATGGAGATATGGTGGAATGGGAGTATGCCTTTGTGCAAAATTAGTGAACATGCTCTGCTGGTTTTGGGCTATGAGTGTATTGACTGCTGGTGGATTCTCTGGGTGATTCAAAAATGTTTCTATTGCCAGAGGAGCTAAGGGGATATTGGGATCATCCTATGTATTTCTAGTTTGTATTTGGGGATCATAGGCTACCATTGCACTGGTAAAAATGTTGGGATCAGATGAGCTGGTGATTGGATAAGGATTCATGTGCCTTCGCTTCCTAGATCCAGATCTTGTCTCGATATGCATGGAGATGCAGATGCTAGATGGATGCAAGATGTTTCCTAAAGAACTCTAAAGGATGGTGGATGCAAGCTTAAGGAACTTCTAAGGATGATGAATTTCTAGAATGCAATGCAAGGATTGATGAACTACTCAGATTTGGATCAAGGATGGTGGAAGATTGATGGGAGATGGTGGCAAATTGGTAAAAAAGCTTGGTGATGATGGAGGCTTGGTGGGATGCTTTGATTTGGGTCAAGATTTGGGTGGAGGATTGGTGGGATGCTGGTGGAAGATTACTAAGTGTCAACAATGAGCTGCTATTTTTCCCGATGGAGGATCAGTGATAGGATTTGGCCAACCTAGGATAGACTAATAATCTTTGGTCAACTAGATTTTGTCAATACAAGCCAATCTCTTGCTCGAGATGATGAGGCTATGCAAGGACAAGTTGGATTTCCTTTAGACAATGCTCTGTCACACAGGGGATGATTTATGATTTAGGATAAGGGATGGAAACAACTCAAAGGTTTTGGACACTAAGTACTTGTGGATTTGGATCTCTAGATTTGGTGCACAAGATGGTGGTTTCTAATTTAGGTGATGGATGCTGGATTTGGATGAAGGATATGGGATTCTGATGGTGGATTGCTAATGAAAAGATGGTGGAGGATGATGGAAAAATGCTCTTTCTAAAAGGATGATGCAGATGCGACTAGGATGGATGATCTAAGATGTTGCTAGGAGGATGATGGTGCATGCAATTAAGAAGGACTCTAGGATGTAACTAAGGTTTGGTGATGATGCAGGGATGAAACTAGGATGAAGCTAGGATGAGGGACTACTGAGATAGGATTTTGAGATCTAAAGGTAGAATGGACATGTGATGGATCCTATCTAATCTTCTCTTTCAAGGCTGATGTAGCGATGGTTCACTCAGAATCGGTAGGCAAACTATTTGACTCTTGCATTATAGCCAATATTATCAAGCTTTTCTTGATATTTTTCTTCTGCTTTGGTTGCTTGGATAAAGGATTGATGGCTCTTGAGGTTTCTTTTTGCAACTTTCTTCTCTTGATAATCTTTTGATTTGGGCAACTTGGCTTTTGGATGTTTGATCAAATTGGGCATATCTTTGGGAAAATTCTGATAAGTTTGGTTTGAGACAAAAGGCTTCTTGGATATCTGATTTCTGCAAGACTTTTTGAGTATCAAGTTTTGATTCAATGTTTTCCAATGGCAAAGGATAGGTAAAAAAAGACTTTCAGAAAAGCAATCTCTGCAAGGGACAAAGCAACCTTGTGAGATACAACTAGGATGACTGACTCTGATAAAGCTCTGAAAGTGTATGTTCCAACAATGTTTTCACGAAGTTTTGACTGCCAAGCACTTCAAGAAGATCTACCTAAGGAAGGTGAGTATCAAAATCACTTGCCCATAGCTTGGTACCCCCTAGAAGGGAATACAAATGGTGAGTAATCTTGAGGTGACCCAGTAAACCCCTTGGAATCAGTCCTTGCACAATGATTTTGATACTTTCGGATGTAGATAGGGTAGCCTCTATTTTATCAGGTTTTTAATGTTAGAGTAGTCATATTATAGCTAATAATTAATTTATTTAATTATTAGTCTATTATTCTCTACACTTAAGTTAGACTTAGGCATCTCATTATTTTTTAGGGTTTTGGTATCTTTTTGTAAGGATTCCCTCTTTGTATTTTATTAATTCACTTATTGGATCATAATAGAAATTTGCTCTTTGCATGTCCATAAGATGTCTTTGGCTTTTTGGCCTCCATGATTTTTCTTGCTTCTGTGGTTTGCTTCTTCCATGTGACAGGGTTATGCATGCAGGTGTTCTTGGGAGATTAGTATTTCACCTAATCTAACATGGTATCAGAGCCATCTTGCTGCTCGCTGTTCATGTTTTGTTGAAGTGTTTCAAAAGTAGGAGGTTTTCAAAAGTTTCAGAAGTTTTTTTTTGTGGATCTGGGGGGAGCCAAAATTTGGCTCACCTTGGGGGAAAACGGACACCACCATTGTGTCCGAAAGGCCCAAGAACCCCTAAATCCATATAAAACTTGTCCATTTTGGACACAGTGGCATCTGAGGCAAATTTTTTTTGCATACCAGGGCCGTACGACCCTGGCACGCACTCCGAGGTGGGTACAGTCGGTGATTTTTTAAAAAAATATTAAAGAAAACATAATGTTTTAGGCGGCCACCAGCGCACTACCAAGCGGCCACCACAGAGCCGCGGCCCAGCTCCGCCGCCCTCCGCCGCCCGCTGCCCGCCGGCCCAGCTCCGCTCGCCCGCGGCCCCGCCGCCCTCCGCCGCCCGCGCCCGCGCCCTCCGCTCCGCCGGCCCGCCCACCGCCGGCACCAGCGCCGCCTCCCGGCCCCACTCTGCTCTGCCCTGCCGGCCCTAGCGGTGGTCACATGGGTGACCGGGAGCCTCCTGGTTTAGCCCCCTGCGAGCGCCATGTGCCCAGGGGCTCTGTTTTTCCAGCCCCAGGGGCTTAAAACTCTTTTTTGGTGCTTTTTTGGGGGTATTTGGCCTTTTTTGCCATATCTTCTTCATCTGGAGGCGTATTTGGAAGTTTTTTATATCATCGGAAAGCTCTTTCCGAGATGAACACAATTATGGAGGTTTCTTTTCAATTTTTTTGCTTTAGTTTTCGTACCATGCCTTCGAAGGCAAGACTACTTTTTTGCCTTCCTAGAGCACCTGATGCTTTTTTTGGCATAACTTGCTCATACGGAGGAGTTAATGGGCTAATGAGACATCATCGGAAAGATGATTCTGAGATGGTCATTTTATACGCATAGCTTTTTTCTAGATTCTTCTTCCATTTTTCACACCAGGTTGTTGAATTCAGAGGTTTTCTTTTTCAGGTGCCTGCCAGAGCACCTATCACTGTTTTTGCTGTAACTTGAGCATACGATGGCATTTTTTGCCAAATGAGATATCGACGAAAAGCTGGTTCCGAGATCATTCTATTTTTTTTAGTTTGGTTGTTTGATTTTACCGTTTGTAGGGGTTTTCTGCCAGTCAAAGTCATGGGTACTTTTTGCATTCCGGACACTATATCTCTCATATTCGGGCTCAGTTTTCAGCAAACTTGGTATTTTTGAAAAGCTTGTTCAGTGTACTTTTTAGTTTCAGAGGTCTTATTTCCAGATTCTATACCAGGTTCTTCCTCCATTGAGTTTTGCTTTTCTGCACTCAGATGGACTACTTGGCTTTTACAGGTCCACGGATCTCCATTCTTGGGATGACTTCTGCTTCTGTTCTCACTGTTCTTCTTTCCTTCTTCTTTTGAGTATTGTATATATCTCCACTATTGCATTCTTTTCTGTAAACGCACTGAGATAAAGTGCCTGCTTTTGCATATCTGGGATCTTGAACACTATGTGTTTGTTTGTACTCGCACTCAGTTATAAAGTGCCATGGGGGGTTATGATGTTTTGCCTTTTGTGCTCATCCACCTTTGTCAAGTGAGTGTACCTTCCATGCCATTAGCCCATGCTATGTGTCCAGAAGATCTATTCTTCTTCTTCGACACCACCCTTTATCCTGTGCGTGTACTTCTGTTGCACTATTGGTGTTCCTCATTCTTCTTCTTGCAGATATTTCTAGCATTGCATTTCAGTGTTCCTGTCACCCCTCTCTCTGTTCAACATTATGGGGGGGTTCACCTGTTGGCTCTATTGCTTCCTTGGTTCGGTTGAGTGATCTACGTATTCAGTTTTTGTTCCTATGTACTAGGCGGATGCAGTGGCTAGGCACCTATGCATTTTGGTGAGATGGATCATCTACTATATAGACACTCATTCATTCTTTTTTTGGAGGTCACCTCTTTGATTGATCAGCTCTTCAGACTTTGTCTTGTCTACCTGGTCATGCACTATTTCAGTGGGGGTTCCAGCAGTATTCTTCTGACAGTGTTTACAGCTTCATGCTTCAGAGATGCTTCATGCTCTTTCTTGTTCCTTTCTTTGGGACATTCCCTAGATTGGAGGCTTTTTTTCCTTCATCTAGTTTATTTTATTGTACTTGGGTACCTGATCAGGCCTTATTGCCGAGACCCATAGCTCTTTCATTCATTTTTGTTTTCATGCTTCTTTTAGTCCTTAGTTGTTTAGCTTCTCCCTAAGTTACACTTAAGGGGGGGTGTTAGAGTAGTCATATTATAGCTAATAATTAATTTATTTAATTATTAGTCTATTATTCTCTACACTTAAGTTAGACTTAGGCATCTCATTATTCTTTAGGGTTTTGGTATCCTTTTATAAGGATTCCCTCTTTGTATTTTATTAATTCACTTATTGGATCATAATAGAAATTTGCTCTTTGCATGTCCATAAGATGTCTCTGGCTTTTTGGCCTCCATGATTTTTCTTGCTTCTGTGGTTTGCTTCTTCCATGTGACAGGGTTATGCATGTAGGTGTTCTTGGGAGATTAGTATTTCACCTAATCTAACATTTAATAGTTCCATGGAGTCTCCATACCTGGTTATGCTGACCGCCTGTGACTCACTTAAGAGCCTAGCCAACAACGCTGGGGGAGGAATATTTACCTTTCCCCAGACATTTGCATTTGGTGCAAGACGCTCGTGGATTAGGAGATATAAGTGAGTACTTTTTGCCTTCACTTTATTTATATACCGGTCGGGGGGGATACCGGTTTGAGGTCATTCTCCAAGGAGGAAGTGCTTTTCTCCCTGGACAGGCCTCGCTAAAAGTAGAACAAGTGAACTTGTCTGAGTCCAAATGTTCTACATTGCTTACTTTAACAAGGATTTTGCAAGAAGATAAAGCTCCTAGATGCACATCAAGCAAGTTTGTTCATTTTCCCAAATTGATTAAGTATGTCTGAACTTTGAATTTGAAGACACAAGTGCTTAAGGTTTGATTTGTTCTTTCTCCAAAAGGTAAATGATTTGAGCGCTTGCAAGTTCTTTCATTTTGGGCATTCAAGATTGAGATTTGCGAGTTGATTTAAGAACTTTGAAAAGAGCTTTATTTTATCCTTAGATCATTCAAGATTTTGTTTCAACTGAAATTCAAAGAAGAAAGAATAGGGATGCTTATTCTTTTCAATTTAAGTCATTCAAGATTGTGTTTGATTTTGAAAATGAAAATGACTTTTAGGACCTAAGTTCTTTTCCCTTAGTTTCACTCAAGATTTGTTTGACCTTTGCTGTTATGAATTTGAGAACAAATTAAGACAAAAAACACAGTCATAGCGACATTGTCCAGCTTATACATGAAATTGGAAAATGCAGAAGTGACACCATAAAAAAATGATAGGCGGCATTTAAATATGCCTAAGTGTGACCAAAATATGCATACGCATGATCTTTTTATGCATACACATGATTTCTTTTTGCAAACGCGTGATTTCTTTTTTCATACGCATGATTTCTTTTTGCAAATGCATGATTTCTTTTTGCAAACACGTGATTTATTTCTACAAATGCATGATTTCTTTCTGCAAACGCGTGATTTCTTTTTTCATACATGTGATTTCTTTCTGCAAACACGTGATTTCTTTTTTCATACGCGTGATTTCTTTTTGCAAACATGTGATTTCTTTCTGCAAACACGTGATTTCTTTTTGCAAACGCGTGATTTCTTTATACAGAGGCATGATTTCTTTATACAGAGGTGTGATTTCTTTATGCGGAGGTGACAGAATAAGAAATAAGATAGAAAAGAAATTGCTGATGGTGAAAAATTGTCAGTTTGTAGGTGTCATTTTAGAGCTCCTAGGCATGATTTGACTGCTTGTAGGCATGACTGGAATGGCTGGAGGCATGACTTGATTTCTTGCAGACAACATTTCTTTCATTTTTTGTGACACTGAGAGTGAAAAAGTGTGATTTGATCAAACTAATTATGGTTTGAGTCCCACTGGGCATGCCAGAATGTGGACTAGGCTTTTGAGGGTACTTGCTTTGAAGGACTTCAAGCCAAACAATGATTAGATGTTAGTCTAAGCATGAAATCAATGTAAAACAAAGAAAACTCTAAACTAGCCACCTCAGATTGAGCCTAAAAAGGTGCACCCAAGCACTATTTGATTTGCTCTGATAAGAGGGATGTGGGTGTGCTCTCTAAGCACTTGGAGCATACTCTAATGCATTCTAAGATGGTTTGAGACTCATGAAAACCCCAAAAAATGGCACAATAATGGGTAGAACACCCAAGATTGCCCCTAAGTCCTCAAGAACTCAAACTATGATGCTTGAATGGAGATTCAATGCAAGTGTGATTATGCTAAGATTGATTTTAGACCAAATAGAGATGTGATATGATGCTATGCTATGCAAAACAATAATAAAAACTATGTTAATCCATTATTACTAAGCTATGATGAGCTAAAATGCTTGAAAGTAAACTAAATTAGAATGATTTGTGCTAAGTCTAGAAATAAAAGGGCATGATAACAATGCATGAGAATAAAAGTTAAGCTAATTGATTTGCTCTTGAAAGAAGGGGTATTTATAGGATTTGGGAAGGAAGAATGAGTGGCCAGGATTGAAATCCTTAAGAGAGGCCAAGATTCATTCAAAGGGGAGCACATGGATTGTGCTAGTTTACAGCTAATCAGGAGGTGACACATGTCACAAGGTGAGTGGATGAATGGAAGGGTAAAGATGAGTCAACAAAGGGGGCTCAAAGCTCATAACTCCCCTCATAAGTGCTTGTAAGAGCATTGAATGAGCCTTTAAGAGACTTTGATGACTTTGTGGATTCATTGAATGTTTTGTGGTTGAGATATTTGGAAGGGGAGACTTTTCTTTGGTTTAGGAAAGTCTTAAGCTTGGTTAGGATTGTACAAATGTTTAGGGGTAGGATTAGGATTAGGATTAGGATGGGTGAAGAGGTTGGGTTGAGAAGTTTCTAGAAGAGTAGAGTTTTCCTTGGTTTAGGGAGAATGAATAAATGTTTATTCATTCCAAAGGTTTTAGTTTTGGGAATATTTATTAAAATATATTTAATAAATATGAAAATCAATATTTAATCTTAATTAAATATTTTGAGTTGGGATTAGGGTTACGAAATGATGGGATTAGCCTTTAATCAAAATTAAAGAAGGATTAGAAGATTCTGGAAGAGGTTAGTGGTCTTTAGGAAATTAGCAAGGTTTTGGGCAAAAAATAAATAAATAATTTATTTTAGAATTTTTGGTCAATTTATTAATTAAATAATTAATAAATAGGGGAATAATGTTTAAATAAGATTTAAATATTTTTGGGAGGGATTTCTTAATTAAATATTTTTAATTAAGATAAAGGGATTTAATGGCATAAAAATAAATTAATTAATTAAATAAATAATTAATTAATAAATGATGATGTCATCAGGAATTTTCAAAAAATAAAAATACTTTATTTTCTAAAAGATTTTTAGGTGTCTACATAGTCAACCATATTAAAGAATTCTATATGGCATGTCAAGAAGTAGCTTACAGTGATAACTATCTATTACGACTATTCCCCAAAAGCTTGGGAGGAACTGCTATTGAATGATTCTACAAAATACCATGTGGGACTATCACAACCTTTGCTGAACTTTCTAAGAAGTTCATTGCCCACTATGCCCACAATGTTGAGAATGAGTTGACCTTGTTAGATCTCTGCAACTCAAAATAGAAAGAAGCAGAAAGCCTATCAAAATACTTGAAACGATGGAAAAACCTTACCACCAGGTTATCATACCAGCCACTTGAAAAGTATTTGACCAAAATCTTTATTGATAATCTACATCCTAAGCTGTCCCACTTCATGAGGATGAATTGTCTCCAAACCTATCAAGATATCAAGAGCAAGGGGATAGGTATTGAGAAGGCCTTCCTAGATGAAGGCACAATCTGGCACTTCAAAAATGATGCCCAAAAACCAAGCAATGATAAATCCCGTTACTGGAATCGTAACAAAAACATTGTTACTGATGGAGCAACTGATACCAAGCATGTCCAATTTTTCATGGCTAGTCCTCCATCAACTCCTGCATACCAACAACAACAAGCGCTTGTCTATCAGTAACCTCCTCAAGTCCCTCAGCAACCCACACAACAAAATCATTCTCAGAACAATCAACAGAATTATCTGCAACAAGCCCATCAAGCTTATCAAGGTAATCCAAACAATCAAGTCAATGTTGTTAATGTTGCTCCCAAACAACACAAGCCCAGAGCCCAGAACAATCCAAGGAAGACCTTCACATTGTTGGATGAACCTCTGGATGTTATCTTTCACCGAATGGCTAAGGCCAACCTGATCACATTCCCACCAATCCAACCAGTTGATAATACCACTCCCAAGCCCGATTGGTACAAAGATCATGAATACTGTGATTATCATCATGTCAAAGGACACACTACCCTAAAGTGTATGAGACTCAAAAACTATATCCAAGATCTCATTGACCAAAAGGAGATCCAGGTAGACACACCTGCTCAAGCCTCACCAAATGCCAATTTGCAAATTTATCAAAATGTGTTCCCACAACACAATGATGGGACCAACCAAACTAATACCAATCATTCCTAGAATCATGGCAAGGGAAAGCAAGAAGATCACACTATCACCTACATCAATTATGATAAATTTGTTGGATGTATAACCCAAGTTGAGCCCACAGTCAATACCATCCATGTCAAAGGAGCGGATCATCAATGTGTTGTTACTACCCGCAGAGGCCGGATCAGTGTTGCTGGTGCCCATACAAGACTAGTACACAATGGAGACAATGCACAGTATAACCTCATAGAACATCTTGGGAACACACCAGCCCAAATATCCATCTTGGACCTTCTTTACACTTCACCTCTCCATTAGGAGATCCTTGACCGAGCTCTCAAAGAAGGACATGTCCCCACAGACATTAACACCACCCAGTTTGTGACCCTTGTGGGACATCTATCCGCAGCTAGTGCTTTATCCTTCAAAGCATCTGACATGCTAGACATTGCACCTGACCATATTCTCCCTCTCTGCATCGTCATGATGGTCAGAGACTTTTCCATCAAATGGGTCTTAGTAGATAATGGCTCGGCCCTGAACTTGTGTACTTTGAAATTCATTCAGCAGATTGGGTTCACCCAAGCCAATATAGCACATGAAGTAATCACTATCAAAGCCTATGACAACTTGGAGCATACCTCTAAAGGTACCATTACTTTTCCTATTCAGTTAGGCCCAACAACACAAGATACCATTTGTCATGTTGTTGATCTTGACCTACCATTCAATATCCTCCTAGGCCGACCATGGATTCATTCCATCAAGGCTGTACCATCCATGTACCATCAGTGCATCAAATTTTTGCATCAAGGCACTGAGGTTACCATCCATGCTGATCCCCAACCCTTCGCATACTATCATGTAATGGAAGCATCATTCCCTCACTCCACTCATTGTCTTGGAACTGACATTGGTACTTCTATTGCCAACTCGTCCCGATCCCATTGTGATCCAGAGGCTATCCTCACCTCCACCCTCTCTTCCATCAAGATCAATAACGAGGGCTATGGTGAATATAGCCTACATGATGTATTTTCTGTAGGGGCCCTCCCACGTGATCCACATACCCAAGGGTGTCCTAATCACCAAAGCAAGCCTGTTGAAGAGCTTCATGAAATCAAGAGAATCAGATCTATGAATTTTGAATCCCATGGCAACATCAATAGTCAAGAGTTGGATCCTAACATCAATAGGTGGTTGTACAAAGATCCTCCACCACCTGACACTCAAATTTTTGGCTATTTCAAAGATAAATATCTGAAACAACATAAGTATATCACTGAACAATGGAACTATCAGGGCGGTGGTCTAGGACCACAAGAAGGCAGCAACCAATATCCCATCACCACATCAAAGAATCCTCAACATCAGGGTCTTGGCTTCAATACCCCTCGCCTACATATACAAGGGCCAGATACCGCAACTAGGGGCACCAACATGACTATCATTCCCCTCTTGAATAGCCAGGATGACCTCATAGAACTCGAAGACATCCTTGAAGAGAAAGAAATCAAATCCTATGAGGATATCTTTGACAATGAAACCCTCTTGGGGACTTCTTTCCTCCAACAACTTGCCATCAATCTCATAGAACTTCCCCTCATTCACCCTCAGCTCATAGACTGGGACCAACCAAGCATTGCACACATCGATGAGTTCCAAAGTGCAGTAGCACTCCTAGAATTCATGGGGGCATCGGGCCCACAATTAGGTCACAATTCAAAGTCAACTCACATCTATAAGCTTGACCTAGAAGGATACTTTGGGGAGGAGGCAAGCTTTAGCTGCAAAAGAGAAATCAAAAAAGTAAAACATGAGTCCTTATGTGAAAACCCTTCTGGGGCACATTCTGATTCCAAAATAGTAAAAATAAAGAACATATCTTCTAGTGAAAACTTGGCAATTGAAGCGCTAGAAGATGAAGACTTGCCTCTTCCTGCCATCCAAGATTACAGACCTGAGCAGTCACCTATCATCATAGAAGAAACCAAGCCCATCAACTTGGGTACAAAGGAATGTTCGAGGATCACCTACATTGCGGCCAACCTGACAGAGGGTGAAGAAATGGCTTTGATTGTACTCCTTAGAGAATCAATTATAAATTTTGCATGGTCATATGTACACATGCCTGGGCTTGATCCTAAACCTATCTTCCATCATCTAGCAGTGGATCCTAATGTCAAGCCAGTAAAGCAGATGCTGAGGAAAATGCATCCAAAGGTAGCCTTATTAGTCAAAGCAAAGCTTGAAAAACTCCTCCAAGCTAAGATTATTAGAGCTATAGATTATTCAGATTGGATCTTCAACATGGTGCCTATCACAAAGCCTTCAGGTGACATCAGAATATGCACATATTTTAGGGACTTGAACAAGGCATGTCCTAAAGATGATTTCCCACTACCAAATATAGACATGATTGTAGATCTTACAAAGGTCATGAAATGTTGTCACTAATGGATGGCTTTTCAGGCTACAATTAGATTCGTATAGCAGAAGTAGATCAACATAAAACATCATTCAAAACTCCATGGGGTACCTTCTGCTACAACATGATGCCATTTGGGCTAAAGAATGCAGGAGCCACATATCAAAGAGCAATGATAACAATCTTCCATAACATGATCCACAAGATTCTAGAAGACTATGTGGATGATATTCTTGCAAAATCAAAGACACGCCATGAACACCTTGACATTCTTGAGAGTGTGTTTGATCGCCTACAACACTATGGGTTTATGCTCAATCCAAAGAAATGTATCTTTGGTGTTACATCTAGAAAGCTCCTAGGTTTCATAGTATCATGACGAGGCATAGAGATTGACCCTAAAAAGGTCAAAGCAATAACAAAAATGCCTCCACCAAGAACACTCAAATAGCTCAGAAGCCTACAGGGGAAGCTTCAATCAATGTGTCACTTCATTTCTCAACTAGCAGACAAGTGCCTACCTTTTACGCATCTCTTATGCAAAGACACAAGCTTCAAATGGTATCCCATCTGTCAGAGAAGCTTTGATAAGCTCAAGGAGTATCTAGCCAATTCTCCAATCCTAGTACCACCAGTTCCTGGATGCCCTCTCATACTCTACATCTCAGCAACCACTATAGCACTGGGGGCACTCCTAGCTCAACATGATGATGAAAACAAAGAGAGAGCCATCTACTACATTAGTCAAACTCTTGTTGGCTATGAGCTTAATTACTCACCCATGGAAAAAGCATGCCTTGCAATAGTTTTTGCCACTCAAAAGCTTAGACATTACATGCTTAGTCACACAATCAAGCTCATTTCAAAGGTGGACCCTCTCAAATATCTACTATCAAGGACAACTCTCATAGGCCGTATGGCAAAATGGGTCATGTTACTCAGTGAGTTTAACATCCAGTATATTGATCAGAAAGCAATCAAAGGGAAAGTGATTGCCGATCAGCTAGCAGAGGCACCACTGGTGGATGCTTATCCACTAAACATGAAATTCCTTGATGAACACTTATGTATGATCGAAGAACAACCCATGTGGAAATTATACTTTGATGGCTCCCACACATCACATGGATCAGGGGCAGGAATCCTATTCATCACACCTCAAGGTGACTACATTCCAATATCATTCAAGATGGGATTCCCATGTACCAACAACATTACAGAATATGATGCACTTATCTCAGGTCTCAAAATAGCTATTTAATGGAATATCATAGAACTACAAGTGTTCAGAGATTCACAACTGATTATCAAACAAGTCCTAGATGAATATCAAACAAATGATGACAAGCTGCTACCTTACAAAGAGCTGGAGGATAGATTGAAAGAGCCTTTCCTGAATCTATAGTTCACATAGATACCAAGCCTTCAGAACAAAGCAACCAACGCAATGGCAACCATTAGATCCTTGTTAGAAATCCCACGCGATGCATCACAATATGAATTCCTAGTCAATCAGCTACATACACCAGCTTATGAGAATGCCGATGTAGAAATGGTGTGTGTCTTGGTTGGTCCTCAGTCCCCATGGTACCATGACATCCATGCATATCTAAAAAATGGTATCATATCTCCCCATCTCACCAATAACCAACACCAAAACCTTATTTCCAGAGCTTCCTGCTACACTCTTGTAGCCAACACCCTTTATCATCGAGGGTATCACAATATCCTCTCTAGGTGTTTAGATTCAAACGAGGCCGTCCTAGCTTTACAAGAGGTCCACACTATAATTTACGGTGCCCACATGAGTGGCATGGTTCTAGCTAAGTAGTTGCTTTGAGTTGGGTATTATTGGCCAACCATGGAACATGATGCTTGTGAGTTTGTCATAAAATGTTTACCATGTTAGTAGCATGCAAATTTGATTCATGCACCAGCACAAGACTTGTAGCCCATTGCGCCACCTTGGCCATTTTCATATTGGGGCTTTGACCTTGTTGGCTTAATCACTCCCCTTTCCTTAGATGGACACAAGTACATAATCACTGCCATAGAGTACTTCATCAAATGGGTTGAAGTGATTCTGCTCACCCTAACTACTAGCATCCAAATATCTAAGTTCATCTGTTACCACATCATTTGTCACTTTGGCATACTATCTACCATCTTCACCGACCATGGCACACCTTTTGAAAACCAGCATGTGGATGATCTGTGTGCCAAACTCCACATCCATCACCATTTCTCTAGTCCATATTTCCCTCAAGGAAATGGCCAAGCTGAGGCAACCAAAAAAACTATCTTGAAAATCCTCAAGAAGGTTGTCAATGATTCTGGTCATGACTGGCACCTCTAAATCAATCCTACCCTTTGGGCCTACCGTACTTCTTATCGCACTCCCACAGGCACCACCCCATATTCCCTTGTATATGGTGTCATAGCCGTTCTGCTGATCGAGGTTGAGCTCCCATCATTGCGAGTCTCCATGAAGAACTACACCACTGATGAAGACTATCGTGTGGCCCGTCTCACATAGCTAGACCTGTTAGATGAAAAGAGACAACAAGCCTATGATCACCTGGTTGCATACCAAAATTGACTCAAAAGGAGTTATAACAAGAAGGTCCATCCTAGATAGTTCTAGTTTGGTGACATGGTCCTCAAAGAAAATCAAAAAGTCCAAGAAAATAGAGAAAATAAAGGCAATTTTGAGCCTACTTGGTTGGGCCTCTATGTTGTCATAGCATGCTTCGGCTCTAGAGCTTATCAGTTATCTACACCAGAAGGTGAGCCTTTGAATGATCCAATCAACATCATACATTGAAGAGGTTCTATGCCTAAACCAAATCCTACCTATTCAAAAAATCCATAAGAATTGGAAAAAGCAGAAAAAATACAAAAAAATCAAAAAAGAAAAAAATAAAAGAAACATAATCATCCAATGGTGAAAACTTGGCAATTCAAGTGCCTTGGACAAGTATGTTGGTGAAAATCTGGTAAACAAGAACCATACATAGTGGACCGAGTCATTATCTATCAAACTCCCATCCTCCCATCCCACCATCTTAGTCATTTTTCTACCATCCCCATCCCCATCCACCATCCCCCAGCATTCCTATTTTTCATAATCCTCAAGCAAAATCTGCCATCCCACCTGCATATATCTTGTACCATATCTTGTATCATTTCCTGTATATCCTATACCATATCTTGTATAGCGTGGTCCTTCCTCTCCCCAATCCTGAGCTTTTGTACATATTCATTGTATATCTCTTTTACCATCCATTGTACCTATCCTCGTGTCTAGTTGTACATAGTCCTTGTCAGTCCTGCAACAGCATTTGCTCAGAACACTTTGTCCTACCCCACCTTGTACTTTAGCAACATCAATTATTGACTATTCTTGATCACTGTGATTATTCTTTGACTTCATCATTTGCCATCGAACACCAACAATCATTCTCTCATCAATCAGCGGGTCCTTAAGGATGTATCCTTCCTCCTATCTGATCCAATCTTCCACCAATCACACCCGGTTCGTGTCGATGCATCCTTCCGCATGTTCAGACCAATATTCTCACCATCATTCAAATCCATCACATCACATCTCTCTTCTTGGCAAAGGATGTCTTTTTGGAGTTCTCATTTTGGTCTTGGATTTTGTCCTTTGGATCTTGTTAATCTTTTACAGCTTTTCATTGTTCTCTACTCACAATCGCCACGATCCTTTATATCATGGTGCGTTGTGAATGAGGACAATCTGGGGCAAGGTCTTTTGATCTTTTGATTCTACCTATGAGTCAGTCAGATATGACCCTTGCACGGTTCACATGTGATCTTCTAGGTTACATGGTGCACTTGGGAAATATCATTTGTTTGTGGTTTCTCCCCCATCATTTCCACCATGCTTCCTCTTGGGTTCATGCGTGATGCTGGGGCAACCCTGCATGTCTTTTTAGCGTCATTCCTATGCAACATTGGTGGCAAGACCTCGTGATCCCAGTATCCTTGGCAGGTCTCTAGCATTGCTATATTAAACTAGGTTGTGTTCTCCACATTTGCACTTGGAGCTTCCCCAAATCCCCTACATTCTGCATCATATAGATTACTCTTGCATCTTGCATCCTCATATAGCTTCATCTTGCATTTTGCATTCCATCTCATCTTGCATTCACCCATCTCTGCTCTTTGCAGTCTGGTTCTTTATCTCCCCTTCTTCCTCGGTCCTTCCTTCTCTGTTTCCTTTCGAGAAAATTCCACAACGTTTACTCCTTGCATTATTTTCTTGAGGGGGCACAACCCCTCATTGCTCTAAATTCTAGCTTGGGGCATCTTATTTTCTTTTCTTTGCCACCATGCCACTTGCGGCATCATGTCAAAGAGGGGCAAAATGTAGACACCTAAAAATCCTTTAGAAAATAAAATATTTTTTATTTTCTAAAAACTCCTGATGACATCATCATTTATTAATTAATTTATTTTTATGTCATTAAATTCCTTTATCTTAATTAAAAGTATTTAATTAGCGAATCCCTCCAAAAAATGTTTAAATCTTATTTAAACATTATTCCAGTATTTATTAATTATTTAATTAATAAATTGACCAAAAATCTCAAAATAAATAATTTATTTATTTTTTGCCCAAAACTTGGCCAATTTCCTTAACACCACTAACCTCTTCTAGAATCTTCTAATCCTTCTTTAATTTCGATTAAAGGCTAATCCCCTCATTTCCTAACCCTAGTCCCAACTCAAGAATATTTAATTATGATTAAATATTAATCCTAATCCTAATCCCCCCCCTAATCCTGTCACATTCCCTAACCAAGGTTAGCAAACTCCTAAGGTTAACCTAAAGTCAACAAACCTCTAGAAACTTCTCTTACATGCATTAAATGCATTTAAAGCCTCCTTATCCCTCTTACATGCATTTATGATGCATTTAAGAAGCCCCTCACCCCTTTCTTACACCCTTTGACCTTAGGCACATTTCCCAAATTGTGCACATCCCTCCCATCTTTCAACCCAATGCCCTTGTGAAACTTGTCACAAGGAGGTGGCCCTAAACTAGCACAATCCATGTGCTCCCCTTTGAATGAATCTTGGCCTCTCTTAAGGATTTTGATCCTGTCCACTCATTCCTCCTCCCCAAATCCTATAAATACCATCATTTTTTAGAGCAATCCATCCACTTTTATTTTCAAGTAATAGTAATCTTATAATGCCATTTTCATGTTAGATCATAGCTTAGCAATAATGGATTAAAATAGTTTCTTTCATTGTTTTGCATAAGTATAGCATCATATCACATCTCTATTTGGTCTAAAATCAATCTTAGCATAAACATCATGTAGCTTAATTTTCATTTCAACATCATTCAGATCCTTAAGGCCTTAGGGGCAAATCAGGTGTTCTATACCTATTTTTGTGCCACTTATGAGGTTTTTATGGATCTCAATCCATCCTAAAATGCATAAGGCACATGCTCCAAGTGCTTAGAGAGCACACCCACATCCCTTTTATATGAGCAAATCAAACAGTGCATGGGCACACCTGTTTTAGCTCAATCTGAATGACTTTGTGAATTACTATTTGCTTTTGTTAGGTATATGCTTCTTAGACTAACATTTGACATGTCTACGCCTTTCAAAATAGATTAGGTTTGCATCGATCACAAGCTCATTTTTTTATTAGCATGTGTAGTCTTTGTGTATATGAAAAATGAATGAAATATCAAGCTAAAATAAAATAGTGAGCAAAAATTCAAATTCAAGGCCTAATTTATCAAGAGAAACAAACATTAGGATGAAAGAAAAATCATTTTAGACTATAGAAAAATCATTAGGACTATAGAAAAATCATTAAGACTAGAAAATCAAGTTCTAGAAAAATCATTACAACTATAGAAAAATCATTTAGACTAGAAAATCAAGTTCTAGAAATGGATGGTTCTGATGCTTTTCCATTAAAACAATTGAGCATTCATCATTTGGTACATCTTGGTGTATTCCATTTAAGTTTTTCAACTACCGTGTTTATGTGCATGTTCTTTATGTGTTTGGCTTCTCTCCCTCGCAAGGGATATGTCGATAGGTAATTGATTTGAAAGCATAATGATTTCATAATCTTTTTTCAGGATAGGCGTAATCATCCCACCAACCTTAATTAGAAACATTTGTGATATATGTCAAGTACTTATAATAAGTATGCCCAACAATCAGAGACTTAGTAATAAAATCATAAGGTTGCACATCCACATCCGCCCTAGTAAGTATTAGAGCCTTTCAAATTTGTAAAGAACACAAACTTTGCAAATCAAATTGATATTTAAAACCTATGTTCTTGATCAAGTTCTTAAAGATTAAAGCATGAAACCATCAAGTTCTTTGCCTATGTTTTTCATGGTTGGGAAAGTTGTGATGGATTTATATGTAACCTTTGGAAGTCATTGTATGACAGACTTAAGCCTGGAGTGTACGACAGGAATAGAGATTCAATAAAAATAGAAGTTTAAATCTACAAGTCCATTGTGTTATGCATTGTTGAAAGGCTTCATTACATATTGTTTTGGTTTCTAAATTCAAGGATGGAATAGTAAGCAATCTCCAAGCATTCGTTTCATTATTGAATGTATTGTGAGCACTTTAAAATTCTGTTCCTTACGTTTTGACTAGTAAAACCAGTGACAGTTCCAAGTAATGTTTTTAATCCTTTGAAGTTTCTCATGATCCTGATGTAAGTTGATTGGATTAAGCAATTTGGGGATCCAATAGGACTTTAGGGGAGTTCAATAAATATTTTGGAAGACTTAGAGGAACTATTAGCATGACTGTTCCTTCATCTACTATGAGTTAGACTGAATTTGCTAAGTTTTTCCTTTGTTTAGAAGAGTATTTTGTAAAAAAATTTAACATGATTTTTTTTTTTTACAAAACTGAACCAATGGCATGTTTACAACAAATAAATAGAATGATAATAATATTCTGAAAATTCTATTATGTTTAATACATGCCAAAGGACCAGTTGTATGAAATTGTCAATCACATAGCATTTCAGTGTTGTATGAGTGGATTGTGCAGGAACAGTTAACATTAGACAAGGAGAAAACTCCTCAACACATCTTGGAAAACATTGAATTCAATAATAAATGAAACCTAACACCAAAACTATTCCTTCCATTCACTTCTACCAAAAATAAATCATTTAATCCATTCAACATTACATATAATCATTAGACAATTACATTTCCTGACTGTGTAGAGGAGCAGTCCCAACCAAAATGATCAAAAGTACTTTCACCCTTGCACAAGATATTCCAAACTTCAAGTAAAATGAGAAATATGCTATATAAAATCATTCATATTTATAGTAACCATTCAAAGGATCATTTTGTCAATGAACCCTCTGACTGTACCCCTGCGATAGAGAAAGGAAACCTCAAAATAGAGAAAGGAAACTTAGTAAAACTAGTCTATGTCACTGTTTGTGAGGGTACAGTCATGATAAGTGACTCTCAAACCTGTCCAAACATGTAAGAATGTCTTTTAATACTTTATTGATCTCTTCTAAACTTTAATGCATGGATAGTCAAACCAGTAGTCTCCAAAGCATTCAATAAGTGAATATGAATGTTTGAAAACTTTCCTCTCAACTTCCCCAACCACTATTAATCAGTTAGAGGGATTAGTTGAGTGTTTAGACACTAAAACTTCTTAAACATACTTTATCTAATATGATGAATTGTAATATCAACAAACATGAATCCAAACATTTCAAAATAGTGAATCAATATCCTTGAGCACAAGCACCAATAACATCAAATAATGAAGATAAAGCATGGGCTAGAGCATGACACTAGTAGAATGTGGTCATTTCAATGAGCATTCATGATCAAATAAAATGCAATGCATTTGAAATTTGTGATCGAATATGATGCCAAAGGCTCAATAGATGTTGCCCCTCAAAGATACCAATCAAAGATGAAGAAATCACATACATTCTCTCATGCTCAGCTTGCACAAAGGAAGATTTGATAGCCAAATCTTCCTTGTACAACACTAAGGACACGCCCTTGGTTCAGTTTAGCATGTTATTATCATATCAGATAAAGTATGTTTAATAATTGTTAGTAAGGATAGGAATAGTGGAGATTCTAGAAATATCCCTCTAACCGATTAGGAGTGGTTGGGGAAGTTGAGAGGAAAGTTTTCAAACATTCATATTCACTTATTGAATGCTTTTGAGACTACTGGTTTGACTGTCCATGTGTTACTAGTGACTGAGATTCATTAAAGGATTTCCATGTGTTATCATTGTATTTTGTATTTCCAATATGTTTGGATGCAGAGCAGACCAGGAGAATGAAGGAACACTCACTGATTGCATGATAACCTAGTTTGGAAGGGTCACTGGTTGAGGGGACAGTCAAGGTCCGGATGTTGATAGTGTTCATTGAGGGAAGGGGGATTGTAAAAGATTTGTTATCATTGTATTATGTATTTCCAATATGTTTGGATGCAGGGCAGAATAGGAGAATGAAGGATCACTCACTGATTGCATGATAACCCAGTTTTGAAGGGTCACTAGTTGAGGGGATAGTCAAGGTTCGGATGTTGATAGTGTTCCTTGAGGGAAGGGGGATTGTGAAAGACTTGTTATCATTGTATTTTGTATTTCCAATATGTTTGGATGCAAGGCAGACCAGGAGAATGAAGGATCACTCACTGATTGATCAAGCTAAAAGATGGAAGAATGAGAAGCCCAAGATTACATCATGGTATAGTATAAGAAGAATAGTATTGAATAATGTTACAAAATAGCCAATAAGGCTGAGGAAAATATAAGAAGAATACAAGAGAGACAAGAGAATGGTGGAGGAAGTTCAAACCGAGGTAGTGGTGGCAGATTTAATGAGGCACAAGGTCAAAAAAATGCTGACAAAGGTAAGGAACAAATTGTGGATGCAAGGCAAGGACAAAGAGGATGAGGTAGATTTGGTTCAGGAAAAGGTAGAGGTATCTTCATAGGGAAGTGGTTTACTTGTGGAGAAATGGGACATCAATCATACAAGTGTCTTGAGAAGGAGGAAAACATGAGGAAGGTAGATAGAAGAGTGAACTTGGCACAAGGGGAAGAGGAAAACTACAAGAGGAAGGAGAGGGCTCTAATCTAGAAAACCTGGAAGAAGGAGAGTACCTAATGGTAAGGAAGACATCTGTGTAGCAACAAGAGAGGCAAAAGACATCAATCTTCAAAACCAATTTCAAAACTTATGGTGAGATTTGTAGAATGATCATAGATTCTGGTTCTTTTGATAATTTTATATCTTATGAAATGGTAAACAAACTGAATTTGAAATTTTTTCCACATGATAGACCATATAAGGAATCTTGGGTGAATAATTAAAAAAACATTGTAATAAGGGAACAAGCTTATGTTTATTTTTCCATCGGAGGGTATGTTGATATATTTTTGTGTGATATAGTCCCTATGACATGTTGTCATATCATTTTGAGAAGGCCATGGCAAGAATCTAGAAGGACAATTCATTATGGTTTTGAAAATGTGTATATTGTGCATAAGAATGGTGAAACTTTAACTTTTACACAACTTCCTAGTAATGTTGATGAAAGGAACAACATTATTGTTATTAGTATTTTACTCATTTGAAGAGGCCTAATTACTAAGTTAGACTACTACACCCTAGTTTGAAATTATTAGTGGTCTTTCTTAGATTTGTTTTCATTTCATTGAAAAGTACATGAAAGAGAAAGGAAATGAACTCCATCTAAATATTACACATGGATGTATCAGTGATATGTATGTTGTACAAAAGGGAAAGAACTGGAAAGAAAGCATCTATCTGACCTCACACATGCCGTGAGCATTGTCGTTACCAGAATTGAATGAATGAGTGCAAATATACATTAAGTATTTAATTAAATACAGGGGTACCAGACATTGCCTGGTAGTGGTGTCTAGATCCAATCCTGTCCAGAGAGCTCCTATGGTCCAAAACCTGCAAGAAGAGAAGAGAAGATATGGGTTAGATCCAATGGATCTAAGCAATGAGTGGTATCATAGTATTTGAAAATGCATACATACACTCAGCCATGCACCTCTGGGAAAGGCTGTGCTTGGGGCATGTGCATGAAAGACTCTAGAAATAAAAGAGGCACCATGTTTTTACTGACATGTTTGTTTCATGTGCATATACATGAGGAGCTGAGCCAATAATAAATCCAATGAATGACCTTGACCCTTGATGCAAATCATGGTAGGAAAACCCCAAGTTTCCTATCAGTGACTGCATCAAGGGGCAAGAACACCCACAGTTAACAGAGTAACATCCAGATGATGCAACATCAATGTGAACACTCAAGAATCATGAAGATAAATGAAATGGAGCATGGTAAATAGGGCACTGGCAGATCCAAGAGGAATTCATCAAGTCATCATCAAAATAGAGAATAGGGTACACAATTCTGCATGGTTTTATCTCGTATTCATGGAAAGATCTTATGAAACAATGAGATACATCTGGTATGATTGTAGTGCTTTGAGGATTCTCTTTAATAGGCAAACATGGGCTGGTGGAACAATGCCTCAAACAAGATAATGAATGCAGTCCCAATATGGGTACTAACTGTCAAATAGAAATATCCATACATTGACGACCAACATTGTAATCTACATTGTTTAAGCCTATCAGCATCTAGATTCAACATCAAATGAAGTAACAACAATAGAGCCTCCAAAGAATGTAGCCATTGCATGGATTTCAACATGAGGCCATAATGGAACAGTAAACTTGATCGAGTAAGTAAAATTGTGCACAAGATACGATGAAAGGATCCATCTACAAAAGCTACAACCTGCTAGACATCCAACACAGAGAGGTACAAACATGGGCTACAAGTAATATGCAAGAAAAACACTATGTTTCAAGAAATAATGCCATGCTAGGCTCACAGGCCATGGAAAGAAAAAATGGTGAAACATAATAGCAAGCTCGAGCCCTCGATTTTAATAAAATTTTTTAATATGTACACATTCATAAAATGTAGCATTAAAAAAACCATGATAAGAGGGAGATTGAGCTTATAGCTCATAGGAAATATGTTGTAACAGACAAGCATAGAATATGCCCTGTTCTAGATCCATGGGTCCAATGAACCTAACAAAAAAGCATCAATTCAATAAAGAGGGTGAGATTAATGACAACATATCTTATACAAGCACGGGCTAATGAGGATGAGGTGCAATAATAATTCAACACTAGTAGCAACCAAGCATCTACCAAATAATGCCTTCAGTTCGTTGTTCCATAAAGCAAAGATGCAACACAAGCTTTAGGATTACGGCCCCAGTGGAAACAAAATGAGATCGAGAGCCTCAGGATAATGATACAATAGCCATGAGCCTATTAGATTCATGAGTGTCTAAGTAATAACAAGCCATATGCATACATTAAAATTGTAGCAGTAAGGGGTCGAGGCTAGAGCACGGGTCTCCAAAACCCCATAGAACCAGTAACCAATCAAGTGCGATGTATGAGCATCTTATTCCCTGGCTCATAGCCCCAAAGATTGGCAACATTGAAAATCAAACCACAATACCCAAGCTCACTAGCCCCATCAAATAGTATGAACCAAGAATGTTAGAAATATAGGAACCTACGGGTTTGAAACATCACGTAACAGTGAATATGAAGCACATCAACAAATAAATCAATAGCAAGAAATGAATCTCATAAACATTTTTTAGACCATGGTTCATGGTTCATGTATTAACAACTAAACTTTTAATAATCAATACTTTAATGATCATGGGCTATATCAGGTCAAGATGGTGAGTAAACATTATCTCCAGACTCCCACAAAATCGGTAATTAATGAAACAAATACAATGATGCCACAAAGAAAGTCCACAAGCCACATGCCATTCAAAGTGGTGGGCATCAACAAAAATATGATTCCACTGCCCGAGTTCATGGTGTCATGAACAAACAAAGACATTCAACATGTGTTGATGGACCAACAATGGTCTTGAGCATAGTAGCATCACACCCTAGCTTTTGAGCTTGCAGGCCACCAAGATGTGATACCCTAGCTCACAGACTATGTACAATGGAGAGAACAAGGGGAAGCATAAAATGTAAAGTGCAATATAGACAATGCATTGATCCTAGCAGCTCACAGGCCATGCATACAGAGAGAAACACCATGTTAAGAATATGGCACAAATGGTGAGCAAGTGCATGGGCTAAACTATAGTATTAAAACATAGTAACAAATGGGTGTTATTAGCAGTAGGGATCCTGATATAGATACAATGCCTAAACTCCAGATCACAGGCTAACTGGTAACCAGTGGGAGTATCGAGGGCAGTGAGTAAACACAAATAAAATATAGAGAAATGGCATATAAAACGTGCTACAACAGTAGACATTGATGCCATAGCTCACATACTCGGATATTTCATCCAGTGAGCGCATTTGGCTTGATCAAATAGACATTAATGCCATAAAACCACAACAGTAAACAAGAAAAGCAAGCCATAGCTCACGGGCACCATAGATTGAGGTTGTAAATTCAATATGCTAGTGACTAATTCATGAGAATATATAATAGTGAACATCAAACATAGTGATTCGAATTCAACATGCTAAGGAAGAAATATAAAGCTATGAACCATGTGTAAAGTATAAACATCAAACCCTCGAAATGCAGAGAAGGAAAATACAAAGACAGATTACAGTATGTAGTACCCTTGACCATAGTTCCCTTGAATTCATAATGAGAAGGAGATTGAAAACCGAATGCCTAACTCAATTGAAGTCTATAAAGGAAAGAGCCAAGATCTTCCCAAATCGAGCCCGAGTTTGCAGCCAAGAGGGTCAGTATAGATGGCAGTTTCCCCATTTACTAGCAATGAAGTGTCGATGTTTTGGCATTTTCTTGTTTCATTTTCTCGAGGCAATTTATTGTATGCTTTCCCCTTTCTATGTATTGGGTTGAGAGTTTTAGTTAATTTAATGTTGGGTGCCATTTTTGTAATAGGTGGATTTGTAAAAAATGTAAATATTTTAAATATATTTTCCCCTATCTTTTTTGGGGTTGAGAACTATTTTAAATATAATGAAATTCACATGTGCTAAGATCCAATTAGGTTATGCCATAGGAGGGGGTAAGATTTTTTTTAATGTATGAGTCATTGCACACATTTTATTGTAAATTTTGACAATGGTATTTTTATAAACTATTGTCAGAATTCTCTTTCGATGCATGACTTAGTGGGCAGGGTCATTTCTTTGACTATCTATTTTTAGGTACCCTAGTTTCTCTACCCCCTAAAAACTTAGGAATTTGGCATCTGAGTTATGATGCAGCCTCATGGATCTATTCTAAGATCTTTTCTATCCTTAGGAGGTGGTGGAGTTTGAATGCAGATTCTTAGGTTTTAGATTTATACCTCTCAAGTTTGGTGATGGAGGTTAGCTCTTCATTATATTATCTCTGATATGAGTGTTGTAGCTCTGAGAGACACAATTGTACTTAGTTTCTTTTCAGAAATAAAATTGATCCTTCTTGTTTCCCTACAATTTTGGATTTTTTCTTTTGAATCTCATGCAGGATTATTGTGATGTCCTAGTATCCTTAATCTACATGTTGATTCAAGTGGTTTTGAAGAAATTCATCTTAGCTTAGTAGTGTAAATTTGTGTGCAATTGAAAAGATCACAATTGTGGAGATTTCTCCCATCTCTGTGTTTCAAGTACCTTATTTCATAAGGAGTTTAAGGAAGTAGAATCAAGTTGTGAGTTCAGTTTTGTTTTGCCGTTGTAGTAAACTTATTTTAGTTGTGGATATTCTTTTGAATTCAGTGGATCACCTTGTTTTCAATCAGTTTCAATTGTTTATTTTATGCACTCTCTCCCTTTCCTCCTAAAGGTTAGTCAGTTTTTTAAGTGATCCAGAGGGAAGTCGGCCATTAATCTGGAGGTCTATTCTTAGATAGGTTACCCACAGCCTAAGAATAGTCCCATGTTTCACAGGATTGTTGGGTTTTATTACTTAGCAAATAGGGTGCAATCCTTAGTGAAATTTTTTTTTGGACAACATTATTTCTTTTGGTAAAAATGATTATGTGGATTTGTAGAAGAAAAAAGTGCAGGAGTCTATGGAATCAGGCCTAAGACAAAAGACATCTTTATTGGTCATGAAATTTGGATTTTATGAGTCATACATGATAACCCGACTTTGAAGGGTCACTGGTTGAGGTGACAGTCAAGGTCTAGATGTTGATAGTGTTAGTTGAGGGAAGGGGGATTTTAAAAGACTTGTTATCATTGTATTGTGTATTTCCAATATGTTTGGATGCAGGGCAGAATAGGAGAATGAAGGATCACTCATTGATTGCATGATAACCTAGTTTTGAAGGGTCACTAGTTGAGGGGATAGTCAAGGTCCAGATGTTGATAGTGTTCCTTGAGGGAAGGGGGATTTTGAAAGACTTGTTATCATTGTATTGTGTATGTCCAATATGTTTGGATATAGGGCAGACTGGGAGAATGAAGGATCACTCATTGATTACATGATAACCCAGTTTTGAAGGGTCACTGGTTGAGGGGACAGTCAAGGTTTGGATGTTGATAGTGTTCCTTGAGGGAAGGGGGATTGTGAAGCCTTGTTATCATTGTATTGTGTATTTCCAATATGTTTGGATGCAAGGCATACCAAGAGAATGAAGGATCACTCACTGATTGCATGATAACCTAGATTTGAAGGGTCACTGGTTGAGGGGACAGTCAAGGTCCAGATGACTGGGCCATTTGAGGACCTAATTTTTTAGTATTAATTGCTATTCAAATTGGATGCATGGATTTCTTGTGAATTATCAGCTGCTATGTATCCTACAACTGCATCCATAAATTTGCATATACTTCTCTAGGGTTGTAAGCCACTTAGGGATCAAAATAGAGAAACTAACTCAAAATCATTCTTTGTCCTATTTCCTTTTAACAAAGTCTCAAATGTCAATGATATAACAATACATTTGATGCCCTAAGCTATTAATACAAATGGAACCTAGCTAGAAGCTCATGAGCTATCCATTTGATAACCACAATCAACATTTCAAAAAAATCATTATTCTTGAGCATAAGCACCAATAACATCAAATAATGGAGTTAAAGCACTAAATCAAAATTGTTCTTTGTCCTATTTCCTTTTTAAAAAGTCTCAACTATCAATAATATAACAATACATTTGATGCCCTAAGCTATCAATACAAATGGTGCCTAGCTAGAAGCTCACGGGTTGTCCATTTGATAACCACAGTCAACATTTCAAAAAAATGGATATCCTTGAGCACAAGCACTAATAACATCAAATAATGGAGTTAAAGCACTGGCTAGGGCATGACACCAGTAACATCAAATAATAGAGATAAAGCACCGACTAGGGCATGACACCAGTAGAATGCGGTCATTTCAGAGAGCATTCATGATCAAATAAAGCAATGCATATGAAATTTGCGGTCGAATATGATGTCAGAGGCTTGAAAGATGAAGAAATCACATACCTTCTCTTGTGCGTGCCCAACTCATTTTCTCTCATGCCCACCCAACTCATTTTCTCTCACTCCTTTCCTATGCCAATTGAAATAAAAATGATTTGGTGCTTCACTTTTTTTTTTTTTATGTATACTGGAAACTATCAAAATTTCGATGGTCAATTTAAAACCCATCAGAATACCAACATCATCGAGGCCTATTTTTTTTTTTAAAATAACAAATTCATTAAAAAAAATTTACCCGTCAGAAGTGTCTGTCGAAATATGGCCCCAAATGTAGTAGTGTCAACTTGCATCTCTAACAAGTCACATCAACACCCCTTATATTGATATCAAGAAGAGAATTGAAGAAAGGGTTGAAGCAAATATTCAAATGAAATTAGCAGAGAAAATCAGTCAAGAAGTGGCTATCAATAAGGTAAAATTATCTACGGTAATAATTGAGCTTCAATCTATTACTCATAAAATTGTACAAATTTTGTTTAAGTTATGCACTCTAGACCAATTCACTGTCGAGGTCAGTGAAAAGATTAAGAAACTAGATGAAGAAATTTTGGTCAGTGCTAAAGCATCTCTAACTGAGCCTAATGATTTTCACAAGCATATACTAAAAGTTCAAGGACTTAGGTGGTTGAGATCAGACTTGAGGCAGTAGGAAGACACCATAAGTGACTAGGTCATCAAGTTGCAAGCCGAGATGATTCCTCACCTATAAATCATGGAATGACACATTGAGAAGGCTAAAGTATTAGTAGTTACCCCAAAGATTTTAGTTTTGGAAAATATTTTTGATATGCATGCACAAGTCATTCTAGAGCACATTGGTCTTGAAAATTTGAAAGAGGAATGGGAAAACCTCTTGGCTTCATTGCAGAAAACCCACAAGCACATTTTTGACAAATTGTATGTACATTTTTGTTTTGACATTCATTTCAGAAAGGGGGAAATCATGTATATATCATTATGTACTTCACTATATACAGAGAGCATGCACAAAGGTGGAGTTTGTAAAGAGTTTTGAAGAGTATGTATATATATTTTGTATTCATATGAAGTTAGTAAATTTTTGAGTTATTTGATACATATATATAAGGTTTTGATACTAATGCCAAAGGGGGAGATTTTTATCTCTATTTGAGCATTAAGTTTTGTCATTAGTATCAAATGAGTTCAGTCGGTAATCTAGGTTAATTAGTCAGTAAAGGTTGGAATAAGGAGTTAAACAAATCAGTTGATTAAACTTACAAAGCCTTCACACAGAGAAGATATAAGGAAGAACATAAAGCTATCCGAATGCATGTTTAACCAAGCATGTCTACCGAGCGTAAGGAATAACCGAGTACCGAGCTAGTGATTACCAAGCATTCTACAAACTGAGCATCAATTATTCACCAAACAGTGAATGCAGTGATTACTAAGTTATTTAGGAAATGACATAGTAATCAATAATGGCACATATCTCTATGAAAATGGTTTACATAGATCTATAAATGGTTTACCAAGATCGAGACATATTTAATATGGACGTAATCATTTAATTTTGTGATGATTCCTATGTAATAGTTAGATCTAGGTTATTTTTGTACACTGGACATTAGAGATCAGAAAAGGTTTTACATGACAACGAGTTATATCAGAGACATTATTAGTTTATTGGAAACTTACAAGAGTACCGAGAAGGATAGAAGGTTATATTCTACACATTGAGGTGATATCTATTTGATATTTCATAGTTCTGATTCAGAGAAGCATAATTTTTCATTTACAGATATTTTACTGTTATCAATTTAACCATTGTAGTATATTTAAATCTCTTAATAGATTAGACTTAACCATCTTATGTAAATATCTTAATTGAGTACACACATAATTTGTGTTGCTAAAATCCTTTAACAAGGTAGATCTAGTCAATCTTATGTTACTCCTAACAGGGTAATATCACCAAAAGTGATCAACATTTATACCCTTAACCGACATACTTTATTTACTGTAGTAGTGAATAATTTATGGGTGTCATCCCCGCCACATTTTTTGCCTTCTAACAAGGTTTCTACGTAAGCAAGATATCTTGAGTCATGAGTTAACAATTTCATGTATGATTTATTATCTTGTTTACAAACACTTTACATTTACAAGTTATTTGAATGTATGTTACAGACAATGGACTCAGTCGATTAGTTAAGCACCACTATTGCAGATTGTTAATTGTTGAAAGTTTTTGAGGATACTGATTCACCCCTCCCCTCTTAGTACTATATATTTCCTATACCAATAATAGGAAGGGGGTGATGGAGAGAGACAAATGGATATAGAGAGTGAGATGTTTCTAGATATGGAGGGGGGAGAGGAAGATAGAGATAAAGATTAATGTAGAGTAAGGATGGGATAAAAATAGATATTGAGATATAGATAAATAGAGAGATAAATATAGAAAGAGATCTAGGGAGATATAGAGGAAGATATAGAGAGGGAGAGATAGACAAAGGGACAAATACTTATTTATTTTTTATACCTCTGAGGCGTACCCATTGCACACTAAAGTGTGATTGCTAGTAATATTATATTATATCTAGATTCTCAATAATTGGTGTTAGTCATTAGTTGTGTTGATTGACAAATTTTAAATGATGTCTTTTAACAAGATAAATTTTTAATATTAACGTGATAAAAGATTTCAGATACATGAAATATGCCTACACTTATAAAAATTTGTAGAAGTTATTAATATGATTTAGAACAATAGAGAGCGGGGGTGAATTAGTTGTTCTCAGGTCCAGATGTACCAATTGAACATTCAAACACTTAAACAAACTCAGATCTAATCACTAACTCAACTCAGTCTCTAAAGAACATATATCAGAAAACATATAACATGTAGTCCACTATCCAATAGTATTTAACTTGTAGAATATCAAAACATTCATAAAAAAACATTCAAACAAGTATGACACCAGAATTTATAGTGGAAACCCAATTTGGGAAAAACCACTTTGTAAGATGTTACTAATATTTTCACTCTTCTGAAGTGAGCTCTATGAAAAGCCAACCTTGTTAAAGGTATATAAACACACTATTAGGTGTGACCCTGTTAAAGGATTTCAATGACCCTGTTAGGAGTGGTCTGGTCAAAGGACTTGAGTAGATTCCATTAGAATGCCACCTTGATTAAAGGATTTATCAATGACTGTTAGGTCAACCTTGATTAAAGGATTTTGACTATTACAATAGTTAGAAAGTAGCAGTAGTTTCTAATCTATAAAATATAGAACTCACTTTGTAGATATCAGATCCAATTCATACATATATGTTGATTTACTGACTAAGTATTATTTCCATCTCTATCTCTGATCTTCTCGGAATTCACTTCAAGCAATCACCACTCTGATCTTCATGTTCAACCTTCTTCTTAAACTTATTAGTCAATAACATCAACATAACCATCATACTCTATAACCTCACCATTAGTTTTTCTTTATACCTCTCCAGATAGGTAGATCTGTCTTTTGCCTCTTAATCTCCTCCATAGATCTTAGGTTAGGTCAGATCCAATGGATCCTTCCAACATTTAAGTCCTTCATACATCCTTCTAGAAACATATTCAATCTCCTCATTGATTCCATAATAAAATTATTTACCATGCATTAAAATCTCCATATAATCAATTAATAAAGTCAACACAATTTACATAAACCAAGAATTCAACTATGTCAGCTGGAAATCTGAATTCTTCCTCCAAATATAAATTGCTGACGCTTGGTCAATACTGTGTTCATCTCCTCGGTCATCACTATGTAACTCGGTCATCTCTACAAACTGTCTTCCTCGACTAACACTATTTTTCTCATTAATTTCCTGTCGCTCGGCATAAACTAATGTTCGGTCAACACTAGATTTACTCAGCATATGCTGGCACTCAGTTGACACTAACATCACTTGGATTAAACTAGATTTCTTCACTTTTTCTTGTTTAAGCTTACTTCTTGAGTCTTTCTGCTTACTTAGATAAACAATACATTATCTTATCATAGTGCCAAATAATGAAGTACTCATTGAAGTATCAAATAACTCAACCTTTCCTTAGGTGCTATTTTTATCTCCCTTTCCCTAATCCTTTGCATCAACCAATAGATATAGTACTTTCTTAGATAGCAATTGTCTTACCAGTTAAGGTTTGACATCAATGACAATACAAAAATTGTTTCAATTGCAATTTTCAACAGAAGTCATCTGTCAAATGATGAGACTTGGAATATTAGCTCTGACTATAGAAGGAAGAAGGTGACGTGTAATAATGAAATGACCTTGAATTGTTTTTCTATAGAAAAATCAAGTACCATCCAATGTATACTCGTAGAGTAATATTCTTAGATTTTTATTATTAATGATAAATAATGTACTAAGTTTTTAAATATTAGAAAGAGAAACATTTTTTTAATGGTAGAGTATACATGATTAAAGTTTATGCTAGTCAAGTCTAAATCTGGATTTTTCAAAAAAAAAAATGTATATTTTCATTTCTCTACATTTTAGTAATTCAATGTAAATTGAATTTTCAAAAACCATTTTTTTCCATATTACGTTGAAATGTCATCAGTGAGTACGAATAGTCAACTTATACAAAGATTGTCACTTGATAATACAATGAAGAAAATAACTATAGACTTTAGGTGCTGGATGGAATGAAGATCAAAGATACGAAACCCTAGGATTTGACACTCATCCTAAAGGGGCCCACAACTACATAAAGTGGGTGTTAAAGACAATTTTTAAGATATTTTTGTATAAATTTCCTTAATTTGAGATAAATAATGTTGCATTTGTCTCAAAAATTATCTTTAAACAAGCATCTCAAATGATTGTCTTGTAAAGACAATATGAAGCATAAGTATATTTGTCTCTTTAGAGACAATATTTCTTTAATCCTAACTATTGTCTCTAGAAATATGATATGTCTTTAAATCCCAACTATTGTCTATCTAGAGACAATATAAAAAAATGTACCAAAAAAAAACAATTAACTTTAAATTATTTTTCAGTGTGGTTTTGAACATTCAATATTTTCAAACAACAATAATATAATATTCACTATAATTATTTCTAATATTTTGTTTCTTATTTGAAACACTCAATAAAGTATCATGACAATCTAACTTGACCAAAAATGTTATATTAATTATAATTGTCTTTAATGTTCTGCATCTTACAAAATGATGTGGGAGTTCCTCCACAACCAAAAAAATATACCATGGAAATGGAATAACCATTATTGAATATTGACACTAATTTACCAAAAACTATAGCCTCATAGTTAAGTACTTAAACTGGCCCAAATTCCTCCATTCTATACATTTCCATCAAGTTCAATGGCATAGCACAAGAGATCCTTGATTTGACTACATATTTTTATGAAAAAAACTAGACATAAATGTTTCATTTTGAACACATGTTGGAGGTGTAGTGTTTTGAGCACGCCATATCTATAATGAGCAATTGTAAATGCAATAGTCCAAAAATATTTTTCAATTGAACAAGAAGTATCTTATATTCTTTAGGTGTCTGTTGTAGCCTACAAGATAGAAAATATTCAAACAAACAAGAAGCATCTTATATTCTTCATGTTTCTCATGTATCCAAAAAGATATAAAAGAAGTGTAAGAATTTGACATAACTAATCAAATGATGTTTCTCATATATGTAAAACTAATTACCAAAAAAATACTTATAGAGAACACTACAAATAATGGAGATCACTTAGAGTGAACTATGCATGGATAATGCACACTCTTAGTTGCAAGTCTATCTTATTCTCATTATTATTCTATCATTTAAATCATACTTGTATGAAATTGATGGCACTTATTCATTTTATTAAATTTATCCTCATAAATCTAGGTTGATCATTGAACTGTCATTCTTAACTAACAATCATAATATTTATATTAGTTATTTTGAAATTAATATTTTTTAATAAAAATTAATATAAGCACCATATTTTTAAATTAGAACATTCCTAAATATTATTTTATACAACCTCATAAATTAAACATTATAATGAGTACAAATTTGAATATAACATACACATTACACCATTACATAAAAAATATTCACGAATACTAATTTTACATGATCATTTTCTCTGAGTGAGATTCAAATTAAATTCATCTTTCCATAGTAATGTTTAAGAATTTCTCCCTCATCATCAAGATCTCAACATCTCTATTGCACACCCTATAAGTAGGCATGGATATACCATATAAAAACCCAAATCCAGGGTTCCAAGTTGAAGAATAGAAGACTCAAGAAGAAAGTGGGTATGTTCCTCCTGAGGGTGTCCAAATTCAAAAGCCCCACCAGATAGAGCCATCATATCCTTCAGGCTTGGTATTGATGTAGTTGATGACATTAGAAAATTGTCTCAAGTGAAGAATTCCTTAATGATCAAAATTTTTTAAAATCTAAAAAATGTTGGTACTTCATGATTAGACTTGTAAGTGATGAGGTTAAGGAATGAATATGGAATAAGGAATCCTAACTCACAAAAAAACAAGGAGATGGAAACAAAAACAAAGGAGAATCACCTAGAGCATCCAACACTACTTTCTTAGGATAGATGATTTTTTGACATCTCAACAAGCTAGTGGGAAGCATGACTATTACTATGTCTAATAACATCAAGAACTATAAGTGAAAAGGATGCAAGTCAAATGAATGGGAGAATAGATTAATAATGAAATGGCCTAGATGTATCAAGTAGCATTAGTATAAGTGATGCATAAGTATCCAAGCTCGCGAACAATCATGTATCAACCAAAAAATAGTTCATATTTTGTTTTACAATTTCAGTTAGTTTTGTTATGTTCCTGTTGGTTTTTGGTAGTTATCTTAGAAAATTTTTAACCTCCAATTGGTGAAGGACATCACTCTCTCTTATAGTCTTCTATCTACATTTGATACAAAAGGTGCAAAATATTAAACAAAGGATTTGAAGCTCTTATACAAAGTATATAGAAATAAGACTCACTACACACTATGGTTGAATCATAGCACAACTTTTGAGAATTTTATGCTAGAAAGATAAATGATTTACAATTTTAGAATCCTAGACATTTCATAATGGAAAGTAGAATAAAATGCATTTTATCAGATAAAGTAGAATAACAAAAAATGTAATAAATTTTAAATTTCTAGAAATAGTATACTGGAAAGTTTGTTAAAATTGATGGACCCCAATACTTCATAGATGCCAGATCTTAATCTCTGGATCCTTTCTCCTTCTCATAAAATTCACCTGCATTACATCATTGGATAGTTAAATTATAGATCTAAAACTTCATAGAGACTATGAATTCACAACATTTGATTTATGTATAATAAATCAATTAAAAGAATCCGCTTATCGAGATAGATTGGAGAATCCAATTTTTATCCATAGTTGAGGAATCACAATAAGAAGATAAATGTATTCAAATTAGTATCCAAGAATAAACTAGTTGTTAATTGTCTAACTATGAAGGAACTTATATATAATGTTCATAAAGAGAAAAATAATAATAATAACAATAATAATAAAAATTGGGATCTTACTTCAATGCATAACCTACTTTTGTGATGAAATTCTATCACATACTTCAATATTTTAGATGTTCAAAGCGTTGGATTTATAAATGACTTTGTAAACATATCTTATCTTAATATCTATTGGAACCCTTCTAAGCATAAATTATTTGAATATAAATTCATTAAACTAACCTTGTTTACTCTTACGGGTATGACCGTGTTTTAGGAAAATGTTTTTTGACAAATGGGATTCATATCTCCCTATCAACCTATACCTGCATTGATTCCCTGATAATGTTACCTCAAACATTTTACTTAAATATGTCAAAATATATTTATATTATATAATAAAATTTGTTAACACACCTAGTAACTTCGGGGTAGGCTGGACTTCTTTTATCAGACAAAATATTGGATGTGTTTAAGGGATCCATCAATAGTGATATACAGTTTTTGCTATTAAAGGTGGAGCCTTCAACTTACATAAAAAAATAATATGCTAATTTCTATAATCCCCAATATTAATATAATAAAGAGAACCTATAAGAACTAAATGAAAACTACCACTAGAAATGGGTGCCAATGAATATCATCTAAATTAATGTCACACACACGGTGAATTTTTTTTTATTGTCTTGCTTCTGCAATTGGGTTTCCGGTTCTTTGTGAGGGAACCATTTGTCTTATCAAATATAATGCTAATGAACTAATTTCATATAATCTCAAACCAGTTAGTCTATTTCACCTTTGAAAAAGAACCATCAATAATGTTTAGTTTACACATATAGATTCTTGTAGTATTTGGACCTTTGAAAAATATATCATGTAGTTCAGACTCCACATATAGTTTGTATGAGATAATATTCCTATCACGAGTTCATTGTCTTAGTTAAATTTGTTTCACAAAAGCATCAGAGCCTATATTCATCTAAAAAATCAAGAAAGTAAACCTTACATAAAAACTGTATTTTGTTGCAACAATAACTGAAATCTATTGGCATTGTCATGATGGATTTTTGTGTTAAGATGCAGTGTTGATGTTTAATATTTTTTATTGATGGAAACTCTATCATTTCTATCAAATTTTTTGAATAGGTTACAGATATCGATGAATTGGATGGTTAGGTAATGGTAGAATAAGCTAAGTGTTTTGACCGGTAAGAAAGAAGGTAATAAAAGAGAATGTTTTGCATGGTGATTGAGATAGATGACACTTTGGTTGGTGTGACTATTCTTGGTAGATTACTAAGGTCAAATAACTACCATTCTATAATCACAATTGTTAACTCAATATTTTAGGTGAGTTAGTATCTTGGTGATATGATAAGTGTGAACCAGTTTTATTATTGATTGGTTCCTAATGATTAGATGATCAAGGTGGTTGAATTTTGGCTGACATGTCAATATGTTTTGGGCAATACATTTTGGTCCAACATATTAGATATGATTGGCATGGTTTTCCATAAGTTTGGTCAATATTATGGAACAACTTTTAATTTAATTTTTTTATGTCCTAATCAAATTAAGAACAATAGTATAAAAGTGGACTAAATCACATGATTTAGAATTGGGATCATGAGTTTGGGTATTATGATCAGAGATAAAAGTAGTAAGTAAAGTACACCAAAGTTAAAAGATTGTAGTGGATCTGATAGGCAAGTAGTACCATTTCTAAATTAGTTATTTAAGTTTATTGCTCAAGGCTAACTTGATTGGTTAGCAAGTTAAATCCTTTAACAAGGTGGAATTTAGCAGGCTTTTTGTATAAATCCATTAATAGGGTAACTTCTTACTCGGAGTTCTAAATCATCTTGCAAGGTGGATCCTTACATATCTTTTGGTACTTCTAACAAGGTACTAGTCACTCCTAATAAGGGGAACCCTTAATAGGGTATTTTAATCTCCTAACAAGGATACTCTTTTATTTCTATGAAGAGATTCATGGGAGTCATCCCCATTGTGGTTTTATCCCTCTTACAAGGGTTTCCATGATAAAAATATTGGTCTTATGTGTTATTCTTTGTGGATACTTGAACTATTTTATTTCTATTACATAGTGACACTTGCATGTTTAATTATTTAGAAGTTGTTCATAAGCATAACCAGATTAGTGATTGAATTGGTTCATTACCCACTTGCATTGATTCACCCCCCACTCAGTGCCTCCTATATCTAATAATTGGTATTAGAGAATTGGTTCCTATAAGAATCCTGACACATTGGGATAAATCAGGAGCCTATGGCAAGAAATATTCCATCGCCTTCATCACCCCTAGAGCGTCGAGATGGTTTGGAGCTCGCTAATCATGCCTTTGTAGTGGGACCTTCACAGGCAGAGTTTGACACGACAATTACTATGCAAAGGCAAAAAAGAGAGAATCACATACGCTTGGAAAATCTTGTGCTCGGATCTTTAAGGCTTCTATTTTTCTTTCTCTCCTTTTTTATCATGGCCTCCAATAACCTGAGCATACCACGGCCAAAGTTTGATGATTATGAAGAATACACATGCATTGTTAAAAGAAATTAAAGATATTTTTAGAATTATGCAAGTGATTGAAAGAATTTTTCATAATTACTTGTATGTTTCAGAGATTTTTTAATTTATTATTATAGAGTTTTTTTTAAAGGACAATAATTTCTTATATAATAACTCTATATATTTCAAAAACTTCATAATTTATCATTAAAAAAAAAAAAATTAGCAGTTTTGCTGAGACGCATGGTAAAACACATTTTGAACCATTATTTTTAGTGGGACATGAAAGGAATTTTAAGGGTTTCCATATTTATAGTTTATTGATTTATGGGGATTCCTTCTCTTCCCAGTTCCAGTGATACCCAACAGCTAAATTTTGCATTTGTTGTTCAAATGGTAGACTATTCTCTATAATTCCATCATAATTTATGTATATCTTGCATCCGGAGCTAGAAAGATGTTTTAGGGGATATCTATTTATATACATGTACCATCTTGAACAAGCTTTTGAATGGATAAACACAATTTTTTTCCTAAAATGGACTATGAAGGAAAACAAAACAAATGATCTTCAAAGGTTCCATATCCATGTTGATTCTGTTTGAATTAGTTACTCAACCATATCTTCGTGTCTTGTTCATGTGAAGCCCTCTGGGACCTGCCATGCAATCTAAATGCATCTCTTTCAAACCAAAACTAATATAATATCACTGGTGAAAGATAGGATTTAATCATCCAGCCCATATCCTCATCCTCAAAAAGCCTTCTCAATAATATTACAGATGCCCAATTAGGCTAAATTCTTCGCCACAAAGCATTTCAATAAACTTATGTGTAAAATATTTATTAAAAATCATTTTTCTTAACAAAAAAATAAAAATATGAAAATTTGATTACAAACTAAATTATCAAAATTAATATATAATTGGAAAGGAATCTATCTAATTCAATTTTTATTGACTCCTAATTGTGACATAGGATATTTCTCTACTCCAATTATTGATGTGGCGGCCACTAATTTGACTTGAGAAAGAATCATCTAAGTAATTTCGTAGGGGCATTGCTAGTTGTTAATCATGCTATGAAATGCCAAATGTCAATTTTCCATTATTTTTTCTGTTGGGCATATCTTATAGTACATTGCAGCAATCCTATCTTATTTTGGAAAAGGCGTGACAAGGTGGCAAAGAGTATTTGGCATCTCATAAGTATGCACTCCTCAGTGGTGTTGAGTCATGTTATGACATGCCAAATGCCACCTTGTCATTTCTCTTCTCAGGTGATATTATTTATGATTGCTTACAATCTTTCATTGCGATAATGTCCCATCAGGAAAAAGACATGCCAAATTGGTAATTACTATTTGGCATGGCAGATTTTAATTTTCATATGTATGCATCCCTACTTGGCACTGGAATATTGTGCGAGTACTAATGATTTTGCCTCCCTCGTGTTGATTTATGCCAATCTTCTGCATTGGACATTGTATCAGCCTTCACCTGTGGTCATTTCTTGAAGATTTTGTATTTGTGATGTCTTCTTCTATTTACTCCTTTTCTTTTGCCCACCTATCATAGTACCTTCCTTCAATTCTAAAGTTATATGTTGTCCTTCACTATCATTTCCCAATATCTGGCTATGATTCTATTTTCTTTTCTATGGCCTTAGTTTGTCTATTGGAAACGTTCACACGTTTCAACGTTTGTAGGCTTTGGCTACTGGCAGTTATTTCGTGCGCCCTTCATTTTTGAGAAATCTTCATTAGATCTTATATCTTTAATGTGAGTTGATATCATTATTTTTGGTGATGGTGGCTCCTGCAATTATGTCTACGGGCTTCTTAAATAGGGTCATGAGATATCTCTTCTTCACTAATTTCTCTACTTGCATCTTTGTTGGCTTTGGGTAGTCTTTGGTTCTTTCTCTGCTATTTTAGGTCCCCTATTTTTTTCTTGACTACTTCTTAGGCATGTCAAGATGCCCTACCTTTCTAGTGGGAGCTCGTTCGAGTGTTGAATGTTGTTTAGTATGTGCATCTCTGCACATGGAATATTACCCTCAAAACTATAGGGTTCTGCTAGAAGTGGAAGCTTGGGAAGAACCTTTCCTTGGTACCATTAGGGATGACATGCTTGATATTGTTTTTAATTGTGAACGTGCACACATTCATCATGGCATTAGGAGAATCAGTGGTTATGAAATTCTCTCTCCTTCCAATAGAGGGATTATCTATCCATCTCAACTCCTTTCTATTTTCTTCTCTAATTTGGTTGATCTTATGAAATCTCTAGCTCATTTAGATACTATAGCAGGTCGCTATGTGAAACCCATCTTCTTGCACAATCACAAGCTTCATTCTGCTCTTTAGAAATATGATATGTGGGGTGGTGTCACTCTGTTGGGGGGGCTTTTTCACCATCATGCTCTATTAAGAGGACATTAAGTTTTTATGGTTTATGAAAGTACCAAAAGAGAAATGGAATGGCAGTCTTTCCGCCCCGTAAAAATTGCACTCCAGCAATATGGGGGTTTTATTTCCAAAGAATGTATTAGTAGTATTCACCAAGTGGTATTCACAATGCTTGACTTGTTGGAAGAAGACTCCTTTCATTTGGCTACTTCGGCTTTGCAATTTCATCCTATTCCTGACTTGAACCTTGGTCTGGGTTCTAGGGACTCTTCATTGGCCCGCATAGATATTTGAGCAGTTTCTTTCTCATGGTATTTTGGCCTGCAATTTTTTGGGTACTTTAACAGATTTTGATCGATGCATCATCAACTTCATCAACAATTTTTCATATACAATTCTCTATTGCAGTCACCTTTTCTCTCATGTTCTTCTGTTGATAAGCTCAATTTTCACTCATTGTATGGAATGTTTGAGTCATTTTGTAAATTCATCGCCTGTTGTGGATGAGTCAATTGGAATATCTATGTAATCCATACGAAGTGTAAATATCTGTACTAGCTAAATCCAGCTCTCTATGGATATATAATGTTTTAAGATGGCATCACTATTGAGAAGCTTCAGCCCACAGTGATCCATAAATTTTAGTTTTTTTTTTGTGATGGGGTCATGAAAGAAGTTTTTTTTCCCTTGTTTCTTTTCTCTGGGAGCCCTTTATTTTAGAACTGGGTTTATGTAAAAATGTTAAAATTATATTATATATTAAGTGGTAATACCACCTTGATTCAAACAAAATAAAAATAAAATTATTTTTTAAATTATAAAATATTATGACAAAACCTATATCAATATTTATCATTTTATAATCATTTCCTACATAATCAAGATTATGTCTTATACTAATTTATTAAAATTTAAAATTTAATTTAATAATAGTGGTAAGCCTAAATGTTTGAAAAATGGGACTTGTATGCTTCAAGATTTCATAATTTCTGATTGAAGGAACAAAATTCATAAAATGACTAAAATTTCTTATAATAACTATAACTCTGCATGTCTTAGAGATTTCCTAATTTATCATTCAAAGAATAAAAATTCTAAAAGTACAAAAACATTTAGAGAATTACTACCAAAATATCTTTTTATTAATAGAAATTTAGTCAAATTAAAAATAGTGTTTTCTAAATTTTCTTTAAAAATATTTGAGATAACAATTACATATGTGATTGAAAGAGTTTTTGACATTTCATAATTTATCATAAAAAATTATTAAAATTACAGGACATTTATACAATTATTATTAAAGTATCTTTTTATTAATAAAAATTATGTCAAATTAAAAATAGTGTTTTGTAAGTTTGCTTCTAAAATTTTGAGATATCAATAAATAAGTGATTGAAAGAGTTTCAAATATTTATAATTTATAAGTGAAATATAAAATATCAGACATTCCTTGAAAAAAATAATACAAGTGATTGAAAGAATATCAGAGATAGCAATTATACAAGTGACTGAAAGAATATCAAACATTCCTTGAAAAAAATATTAAAATTACAAGAATAGTTACACAATTATTACCAGAATCTTTTTATTTAAAGAAATTCATTCAAATCAAATAGTGATTTGTAAATTTGCTACTGAGATTTTAAAAAATTAGATTGAATTTGCAACAAATATTTTCTGGCCATCGTCGTTATAGCATTCGTTTACTTGGCAACATATCTTGGTAGAGCGACTTATGATTCAGTTTGGGGATATAATCTGTTTCATAAAATGCTTGTATCTTCCATGGATTTCATCAGCGATCAGGTGAGAAAAATAGTTAGACCAATAAAATCCACTGTTTGTTATCTCAGGTGAAATTAATGATGAAACTGAAGAATAATGCATGTATTGGCATACTTAGTGATGTCTTCTTCATCGTTAGCGACGTTGAGAACAAATAACCTGCAGGAGAATGGCAATACGAGGTTCACAGAAATGATAGCTGCTTCGGTGAGCATGAGTTTCATGACCTTTGTGTAGGGGAGGATGGATTGAATCCACTCCTCAAACCAAAAATACAAACACAGATTTAGAAGATACACAGATATTATAAATGTGCTATGGCACATAAACCATTTTTATTGCTTACTTGAAACACAATTACAAAATGCCTTTTTATAGAAGGCTTAGAAGTTACATAGAAAACTCTAGAATATTTTCTTGTACTATACATACATTTCTAGAATATTCTAAATATAATATTAGAAACTTTACCTAATCCCTAATCCAGCTGGAGGCCTCTAGAGAAATTTCTGGAAACCCTTCTAGAAGGTGTAAATTTCCAGAAACTACTAAATAATTACTATTCTGGAAAATTCCATCTTAACCCGCAAAGTTCTTGGTAGAAATTACTAGAATCTTCTAACACTCCCCCCTAATTTCTACCACTAATTACATCAAAATCCATAATTATACATCAAGATCTTATTCCCTGAATTTTGTCCACAAATGCTGCGGCATTCAAATTTTTTATTTTTATTTTTATTTTTCTCTTCCCTCTTGTCTTCTCTTACTATCAACATCCTTTTCATTTGCCTGGTGCCAAAGCCTTTCTTTTGCCTTATTCCAAAATGTCATTTTTCATATCTACTGATGCCTTTGTCTTTGTCCAACTGCTGCGGCAGTTCTTCAAAACCTGAATCTGGAACTTCCTGGAATCTTTCCATCTATAGATGTCTTGTCATAAATATATTTTTTACGCCATAATTGCCATTTCCATTAGCTTTCACATGTGAATTTTTATACTTGAACAAATTCTTGATCATACTTGTAATCTTCTGCCAACTTGATCTGTAGCTCCATCCACAATCCATTTTTATGCAACATGCCATAGAATCCTTCTTCCACTCTCTATTCCAACATGTCTTTTCACAGTGACTCTTCAAACCACAAATACTACATGGATGTAGATCCCAACATCTATCCTCTATATGCCCTTTCCTATTACAATGCAAACACTGCATAGTCTTCATTCCTTCAATTGATTCACTTGTACATGTATGCATCTTTCCATTGTCTGTAGCATATCCAAGACCACCATATTTTGGCCTAATTTTAGGCTCAATTATATTCCTCATTCCTTGCTCATTCTTTCCTAGTCCTTTACCCTTGTATCCCATTCTTTTCATAATCTTCAAACCAATGTTGCCATCAAAACAACTAGTGTCTTTTTCATTATCATTACAACTTATATATTCATCATCACACTCTTTTTTACAAATAACTTCAGCAAAATCACACTTCTTAATTGACAAATTCAAATCCTCTGTACTACATGAAATATCACACATTGATTTCTTTGATTTCAAAGACTGATTGCTTGAGATAAGTGATTGATTTAGTCTATTTTCCAACAAACAATTCTCGTCTTCTAATTTTTTAATTTTATCGTTCAAATCTACATTTTCTTTCTTAATCTCAATCTTTTCCTCTTCTAATAACTTCACTCTTTTATCTAATTCTTCATTCCTTTTCTTAATCTCATCGCACAATTTTAACTTTTCTTCTAACTCAGAACATTCTTTTATCTTTGAATCATTAAGCTCTTTTACAAACTTAAATGTTTCCTCTAGCTCTTTAAGTTTCTCTTTATAGTCACCAATTTCATTTGATAGTCTATAGTTTTCATTTCCCAATTCTCTTTTAATTGTAATCCTTTTCCTACGCTCTTCTTTTAATTCTTCTTCTAATAACTGAATCTCAGAAATTAGATTTACATTTTCTTTCAATACTATTTTGCCTTGTTTTCCCATTGAAATAGATAATTTAACACACCTTACTTACTTCACGTGACTAAAATCTTCTAAAAAATATTTTTATCACTTCAGATCTATAAAATATTGTATTTTTCAATGTGAAACCAATTTCTCTCAGCTAATTAAAATCTCGCATCAAACTTAAATACCCATTTATCAGAAGTAACAAATAATTTGCCTATACAATCCCACCAAGTAGATGCTCTCAAATTTTCAGCCCACCATTGCAACAACTAGCAAATCAAATTTCAGTAATAAAACACTATTTAAATATCTTTCACTTATCTGAAACCTCTTTTTAGTGGCATTCTAAATGAACAACTTTAACTCCAATCTGCACCTCTTAGCAGCTAACATATCCATGTCTTTATCTTAGGGCAGCTTCACACATTCGGAAAATCTCCAACTCAAACGAACATCACTTCTACCTTAGCAGCAATCTGACATTTCTGCACTCTCACCCAAGATCTCATCTGCTCCTTCCCGTGCTCTGATACCAATTTTGTAGGGGAGGATGGATTGAATCCACTCCTCAAACCAAAAATACAAACACAGATTTAGAAGATACACAGATATTATAAATGTGCTACGGGACATAAACCATTTTTATTGCTTACTTGAAACACAATTACAAAATGCCTTTTTATAGAAGGCTTAGAAGTTACATAGAAAACTCTAGAATATTTTCTCGTACTAGACATACATTTCTAGAATATTCTAAATATAATATTAGAAACTTTACCTAATCCCTAATCCAGCTGGAGGCCTCTAGAGAAATTTCTGGAAACCCTTCTAGAAGGTGTAAATTTCCAGAAACTACTAAATAATTACTATTCTGGAAAATTCCATCTTAACCCACAAAGTTCTTGGTAGAAATTACTAGAATCTTCTAACACTTTGATGTGCTAGCAACTTCTTCCATTCTCTCTGCTCTTACGCTTGCCAAACGAATCTCCTGGTTTTAGGCGCAAGCAATGTGTTCCCACTTTTACAAGGTATTGAAAGATTAATATATAATTATGAAAATATTTATTGTAAAAGTAAATTTATTTCTGAATTTTAGACAGATAGATTAATTTATAAGATAGGAGTAGAAATGAGGAGGGAAAAATTGGGAGAGATTTTTTTAAAATATAAGATAATATTGATATTAAAATGTAACATTGGTATTAATATTAATTCATATACACAATTTAGTTTATAATTTTTATATAACAAATTTTTCGAAAATATATAATTTAATAACAAATCTTTGGTTAAATTAACTAATTTTCAAATTTAAGCTTAAAAAACCTAATCTAAATCCCTATTAGGCTGTGATTAAATATTTTTTTAGAAAATTAAGATATTATATTGCATCTTTTTATATCTGAATTGCATAGTTTATTTTAAAAATAAGAACTTTTGTAAGATCTGTGTTATTACAATTACTGCCAATATTGTTGAAATGGCTATTTTTCCTAAAATATGGGCGTATGAGAAATGTTAAATGTTCTTGTCATCTACAATGCCGCACTGCACTTTAAAAGAGTGTGTGAGCTATTTGATAGCTTTTAAAAAAAAATTCCAGATGTTATGTTGAATTATTTCCATGTGCTACGTATCTCTCAGAACATAGTGACGACTGAATTAATACCCACAATTCTCTCAAAACATAGTGATGACTGGATTAATACCTACAATCGTGACATGAAAACTTATATATATCAAAAGTTTGACTATAATATTTTTTTAAAGAGAAGAACATTTAGTAGAATAATTCCATTTTTGTTGTTCTGTACGAACAAAGTAATTACATTTTGTTTGAAGTGTGATTTGATTTAAGTGAGTTTCTAAAAAATGTTTTAGATGAAATTGTAAATAAAGGGTGAAAATTATTGAGTCCAAAGGTGAAAAGTTGATACATGGTATATAAATTATACAAATAATTTACATATCCTATAATAATTTATATAGTTTTAAAACATTTCAATTAGATTTGTGAATCGAGAAGGAAAAAGTTGTAGAGTGAAAAAAAGGAGTGCATTACGTCAAATACTATGAATTAAAATTGTTTTCATTCTAAAATAAATCTTGGGTTAGAGTTGAGGTTAGTGTTAGTATATTTCTAATGATATTATTTTGCCTACAATTAAGTGATGATGAAGAAGAAGGATAGGGAAGGAGACATTTCATATAAAAAGCACTTCATCGTTACAAAATAAATGATTATCTCTTATATATTAAGACAATACTTATAGTGTTATCAATAGTCTACGTATGTACATGTATATAGTTGTTGGGACAAACATTAGTTAATTGAAAGCATATTTTTAAAGATAGTAGAATATATATTAATTTTGTGGTTAAGTATTTTATATAGGTCCTATGGTATATATTAAAATGTTGGTGGTAAATTTATACATAGATTGTAGGATTTACACATAGATGGATACAAAGAGGAATCTAGAGATAGGTAGTGGAATGGAAGAAAGTGACTTTGACTATCTATATTTAGCATGATTTAGCTTTAATGAAGCATCGTGAAATGGTGGGAATGAGATTTCCTGCATAAAGTAGAAGAGAAAGGCTTGCAACTACCACTTGGACCATGTGAAGCTAAATGCTCAAGACTAAAGCAATGCAAAGATTATAAACAAATATCCTCATAATTGAAAATATAAGATCAAAGTTATTCATTCACCAATAGAACACTTTGACCATGTAAATCATTTAAATATTTATCAAAATAGGAGTGAAAGATTTTTAAGAAATATGGGGTGAATCTCTATCCCATTCTCAACAAGAGTAAAGTGTGTAGAATTAAAATAATGCATATTAAGGAGTGTAGGCCATTGATGATTAAATATGTAATCAAACCTTTATTTAAGTATCCAATGATTTATTGTCAATCAATTATCACCCAAGAATCACCCTATAAGCAACCATAAAACAAGTAATAAATGTTACTAGTGCATACAAAACCTACCAAACATCTGAAAACTTTGAATTACAATTTTAATATAACTTTAATCTGAAAACTGTTTCTTGAGTATGTTGATATAACTTTAATATAAAATTTTTAAACTAAGTCAAATTGTGTATATGAATTAAATTAATATTAATACCAGTGTTAAATTTTAATAGCAATATTATCTTATATTAAAAAAAAAACTAATACACACACACACACACACAGACATATGTTGGAGATTTGCCAGCAGGCCAATACTAACTGTATGTTTGTTATTGATGACAACACATGGAAAGTAACATGCATGGAAGTCTTATGCAGTAAGCTTTCGGTATATGTAGCATGGACATGATATCAACATGATATCATGGGTGTAGAGGTTAACTATTAGTATAGACAGTTATATAGCAGCTTGTGTCAGTAGTGTTCTTGACAGAGTAACAGGCAGTGTTTTGTGTATGGTTGTCCATACAGTTATCATGGAGCCTTGGGTGCTTGGATATATGTTGAAGACATATTAGTGATGTTTTAGTCATGGACACATAGTCTGATATTCAGTAGAAGTGAAGTTATGTAGTCACTATTCGCCAGTAGCAGTTTCCTGTGTTTATTTCAGAAGAGCCGACATAGATTTTATTGTTTTTGGAGTTGTGCCTATCATGTGGGTATGCACCCTTGGATTTAAGCTTAGAGGAGAGTTATTGATGTTTGATTAAGAGTGCATGAGTTAATTCAGCTTGAAGAGAAAGATACAATTATTTTGGTAGAGCTGACAGTGTGTAGCGTGCATCTACAATTATCTTATTGGACAAGTCCCAGAATGTGTTGTGTGCATAATAGAGCCGAAAAAATGTTTATCATAGTTTGTTATGGTTTCTCTAATATGATTTCAAGGTGGTTCTAACAGGCTGACTTGATTATATCATTAAGAGGAAAGATATTTATAGGCAGTCATTTGTGATTGCTTGGGTGTGGTTCATGGTTGATTAAGCAAAGTAGAGTAGAGTGTGTGAAGTGTTGATCCATCAGAGGAAGGTTTATGTGACCAAGTGAAGTGTTTTTTCTATACATTGGAACTGATGCAGACAGTAGGTCAAAGCACAGTTCACCAAGATCTAGATATAGTGTGTATCTGTTATTCAGAAGGTTGTAGCCTTTGCCCCTTTGAGCAATGGGCTCTTGGATAGTGCGTCCTCTCCCCTAACGGGGACAATTGTAAAAGACTCCTAACAGGGTCTGACCATTGACCAGGTTTACTATACTAAATATATTGTAAAGTAAATTCTAAAAGGGTTAAGGATCTTCTAACAAGGATCATAATACACTAGTATAGAATATTAGTGGGTGTCAATTCCCACTGGGGTTTTTACCTATTTGGGTTTCCTCGTAACCAAAATATTGGTGTTGTGTTCATGTGTTCTTTCATTGTGTTTATGCTTTATGTTTAAGTATACTTAATTGGATACACAAATGAATCTTGTAGATTACTGATTCACCCCACCCCCCCCCCCCTCTCAGTTATCTTTTGGGACTATTCCTAACAATTGGTATCAGAGCCAAGTGCCTCAGAGAGAAACTTTAATAGCTTGAGGTTGATCAGATGGTATACTTCAAAAAAGAAAGTCCTAAGTTTGATGGAGAGAATTATCTTGATTGGAAGAACAAGATGATGACCCATTTGCAGTGCATTGGTTTTGAAGTTTTTGATGTTACTATCAAAGCAGCCAAGATCCCTACCTTAGAAGACCTTGGAAAGGATGATGCTACTAAAAGACAAAAATAATTGTTTCATCAGAATGCTATTGCTAAAGAAGACCTTATCAACGCGCTATCTGATAGTGAATTTTTAGAGATAAAGAAAGTAGACACCGCCCATGTAAAGATATGGAAGTACCTAGAAGACATGTTTGAAGGTGACAAACAAGAAAAGGATGCACGCAAAAAAACATGGAAGAAAAAATACAATTCATTGGAGATGCTTGCTGAAGAAAATATCAGAGCTTATAATCAAAGGATCAATGAAGCAGTTGATGGAATCAGGAACAATGGTGGAGAGATCTCAAAAGAAGACATCATGGGCAAGCTAATGACTACTCTCACTCCAGAATATGAAAAAAAGATCAACATCCTTGATGAGACCATGTAGCTTACATCTAATTTCAAGAGAGAGACCTTGATAAACAAAATCTCATCTTTTGAGATTTCAAGATTGAAGACAGAACCAAAGAGTGAGATAGCCTTCAAAGCAACAGTTCATGGTAAGAAATCTACAAACACTTCTGGTAATTTTGATGATGATGATGATGAGAAAACTTTAGATGATTTTATTGCTATGATTTCCAAAAGAGAAAAGAAAGGAAAAGGAAAATATGAAGGTCAATTACCATTTAAGTGGTTTTCATATAATAAGATCGGTCACTTTGCATCTAAGTGTCCTACTAGAGCTAGAAAGTTCAAAAAAGATTACAAGCCTAAGTACTCTAAGGAATGTTACTATGCTGGAGATGGAGTTTATGATGATGAATTAGGTGAAGAATAAATTGGATTCATTTCTATTGTACACAAAATGAATAATAAGAAAAATCATAAAAATGAGAAAATGGAACAAGAGCTAGCATTGATTTCCCAAGTAGATATAAGGATAGACTGGATTATAGATAGTGGTTTCTCACATCACATGACATGTGATAAAAAAAAAAAATTTCATCTAGAAAAATACAATGGAGGCATGGTTAGATTTGGAGACAACACTCCCAAACCAATAGTTGGTAGAGGAGCCATCACCTTGGATGGAAAGAATAGTACTGATGATGTTCTCTATGTTGATGGTTTGAAACATAACCTTCTCAGTATTGGTCAGTTACTTGGAAAAGGATATCAGTTGGAGTTTAAAGATGACAAATGCATCATCAACAACAAGGATAGTGTTATGATTGCATTAGGCTCAAACACAAGAGGTAACATTTTCCAACTCAATTAAGAAGTAAGTTGTTTTGTTGCTAAAGTTGATGACAAATGGTTGTGGCATAAAAGACTATGTCATATCAATTTTGATAATATAGTAAAAATAAGCAATGTAAAGGTAGTAAGAGATCTACCTAGCATAGAAAAGCCTATTGACACTATATGAAGGGAATGTGTGATAGGAAAGCATGTGAGAAATTCATTCAGGAGAAGGCACAACTTGGCAAAAAACAAGTTGGATTTGATTCATACAGACCTATGTGGTCCAACTAAAACAAGATCATACTATGGTGAAAGGTATTTTATTTTGTTTTTTGATGATTATACTAGGATGATGTGGGTTGCGTTCTTAAAAGATAAGTTAGAAGCATTTGACAAGTTCAAAATATTCAAAGCTAAGGTTGAAAATGAATCTAGACTAAAGATAAAATATTTAAGATCAGATAGAGGAGGAGAATTCACCTTTGATAGATTCTATGAGTACTATGAAGAACATGGCATAAAGAGATAGTTAAGTGCACCTAGAACCCCTCAGCAGAATGGAATTGCAGAGAGAAGGAATAGGATCATTCTTGATACAATGCACACCATTATGATAGAAGGAAAATTTTCACACACCTATTGGAAAGATGCGGTCAATACAACAGTCTACACCATCAATAGAATTTAATTAAGGCCTGGCCCTGACAAAACACCATATAAGCTATGGTTTGGTAATGTTCCTATAGTAAAATACTTCAGAATCCTTGGAAGCAAGTGCTACATCAAGAGGGATGAAGTAGTAGGAAAGTTTGATGAAAGAAGCGATGAAGGTATTTTCCTTGGTTACTCTACTAAAAGTAAAGCTTATAGATGTTTCAATTTAAGATTTAAAAAGATCATTGAAAGTTCTCATGTTAAGATTGATGAAAAATTCATGATTCAAGAAAGATATCATGATTACTCACCCATGATTGAAGAAGAACCTAGACCCTCCACTAGTGAAATAGTTATTGAAGAAATGTTTGACAGTATTGATGTGTTATTCAATGACCTTGAGACAAGTGAAGAAGAAACTCCTAAGGCTGACGAGTCTGCATCAACTAAGGTTCCAAAGTTTACATCTAGAAACTATTCCAAGAAAGACATCATTGGAGATCAGAGCGGTAAAGTCTTAACAAGATCACAAGCAAAGAACACAACTAGAAGTGAAGGGGTATGTTTACTATCTTAGATTGAACCTTTAAGTGTTGAAGATGCTTGTAATGATTCAGATTAGCATGATGCTATGAAAGAACTTGATCAGATTACAAAGAATGACACTTGGGAACTTGTCACAAGACCTCATGATAAAAATGTGATTGGAACAAAGTGGATATTCAGAAACAAGATGAATAAAGATGGTACAATTGTAAGAAACAAAGCAAGGTTAGTATGTAAAGGATATGCACAAAGAGAAGGCATTAATTATTCAGACACCTTTGCACCTGTGAGAAGATTAGAAGCTATTAAGTTGTTTCTAGCTTATGCTATAGTAAAAAACTTCAAAGTTTATCAGATGGATGTCAAGTCAGCATTCTTAAATGGAGATTTGAAAGAAGAAGTATACATTGAACAACCAGAAGGATTCACCTTATCAAACATACCTGATATGGTATGCAAATTGAAGAAGGCCCTCTATGGACTTAAGCAAGCTCCTATATCATGGTATGAAAGACTAGATGGGTATCTAACAAAGATTGGATTCAAGAAAGGAGCAGCAGACTATAATCTATTCATAAGAGAGACATCTAAAGGTTTGCTACTTGTAGCTATATTTGTTGATGATATTATCTTTGGAGGTAATGAAAAACTTAGTGCTAAATTTGCTCAGAAGATGAAAAATGAATTTGAGATGAGTATGATTGGTCCTATCAAATACTTTTTAGGATTGAATGTGCAACAGACAGAGAAAGTTATTTTCATTGATTAGTCCAAGCATGTGAAAGAAATATTAAAGAAATTCAAGATGGATGTTTGCAAGCTAGTAGGGACTCCTATGATTACTAGATGCAAGCTTACCAAAGAAGATGACTCACCAGCAATAGATATAACATTGTACAAGTCTATGATTGGCAAACTTATTTATCTTACTCAAACTAGACCTGATATTTCTAATGTAGTTGGCACAGTTGGAAGATTTGCAGCAGACCCTAAACAAAGTCACCTCATGGATGTAAAAAGGATATTCAGATACTTGCAAGGCATTATAGACTATGGTCTGTGGTATCCTAATTCAGATAACGTTGAGCTTCATGTGTACATTGATGCAGATTGGGCGGGATGTGTTGATGACAGAAAGAGTACATCAGGTGGAGCAATGTTTCTTGGTGATAGCCTTGTCACTTGGACAAGCAAGAAACAAAATTTTATTTCTCAGTCAACAAAAGAAGTAGAGTATGTTTTAGAAGCCTTGAATTGTTCTACAATTGTTTGGATCAAGCACTATGATAAAGGATTTTGGAATTTAGTTTGATTATCCTATTGTTATTCACCATGATAACACTAGCACTATCAATATGTCAAAGAACCCTGTGATGCATGCAAAGACAAAACGCATTGAGATCAAGTATCACTTCCTAAGAGATAAAGTGGCAGAGAAAGAAGTCAAGATGGACTATGTGAGTACTAAAGATCAGTTGGTAGACATATTCACAAAGCCCTTGCCAAAGGCTACTTTTGAGTATCTCAGGGAGAAGTTGGGAGTAATTCCCTTCCTTGATTCTACTTAAAAGAAAGAAGGAAAGGCATTAGTCCTCAGGGACTGATGGAAGGTTGACTACTCTACCTCAAGAGTAGTACCGGTGCTCAAAATGAATGGCACCCTTTTCTATTGATGTCAAAGGGGGAGTAATATACAGAGTCATGAAAAGTAGGAGTAATATACTAAGGGGGAGTAGTATTTAGTTTTGATAGCAGTTCAGTTAAGGAAATGGATAATGTTGGAAAATTGCAAAAGATGGTGGATTCATCTTTGGGGGAGTTTCGATGAGGAAATGGAGAATGTTATGAAAAAAATGTTCATTTGGGTTGGTGGTGGTTTCTCATTCCACATGTTGCCATCAATGCCAAAGGGGGAGATTGTTGGAGATTTGCCAGCAGGCCAGTACTAACTATATGTTTGTCATTGATGACAACATATGGAAAGTAGCATGCGTGGAAGTCTTATGCAATAAGCTTTTGATATATGTAGCATGGACATGATATCAGCATGATATCATGGGTGTAGAGGTTAACTGTTAGTACAGACAGTTATATAGCAGCTTGTGTCAATAGTGTTCCTGACAGAGTAACAGGTAGTGTTCTATGTATGGTTGTCCATATATTTATCATGGAGCCTTTCATGCTTGGATATATGTTGAAGACATATTAGTGATGTTTCATTCATGGACACATAGTCTGATATTTAGTAGAAGTGAAGTTATGCAGTCTCTATTTGCCAGTAGCAGTTTCCTGTGTTTATTTCAGAAGAGCTGACATAGATTTTATTGGTTCTAGAGTTGCACCTATCATGTGGGTATGCAACCTTCTATTTAAGCTTAGAGGAGAGTTATTCATCTTTAGTTAAGAGCACATGAGTTAATTCAGCTTGGGGAGTAAGATACAGTTGTTTTGGTAGAGCCGACAGTGTGTAGCGTGCATCTACTATTAGCTTATTGGACAGGTCCCAAAATGTGTTGCGTGCATAATAGAGCTGACATAATATTTATCATAGTTTGTTATGGTTTCTCTAATATGATTTCAAGGTGGTTCTAACAAGCTGACTTGATTATATCATTTAGAGGAAAGATATTTATAGGCAATCATTTGTGATTGCTTGGGTTTGGTTCATGGTTGATTAAGCAGAGCAGAGCAGAGTGTGTGAAGTGTTGAACCATCAGAGGAAGGTCTATGTGACCAATTAAAGTGTTTGTGCTGTACATTGGAACTAATCTAGATAGCAGGTCAAAGTGCAATTCATGAAGATCTAGATATAGTTTGTATCTGTTAATCAGAAGGTTGTAGCCTTCACCCCTTTGAGCAGTGAGCTCTCAAATAGTGCATCCTCTCCCCTAACAGGGACAATTGTAAGAGACTCCTAATAGGGTTTGAAACTTGACTAGGTCTACTGTACTAAATATATTGTAAAGCAGCTCCTAATAGGGTTAAGGATATTCTAACAAGGATCATAATACACTAGTACAGAATATTAGTGGGTGTCAATTCCCACTAGAGTTTTTACATATTTAGGTTTTGTCGTAACCAAAATATTGGTGTTGTGTTCATGTGTTCTTTCAATGTGTTTATGCTTTATGTTTAAGTATACTTAATTGGATAAAGAAATGAATCTTGTAGATAACTGATTCACCCCCCCCCTCTCAGTTATCTCTTGGGAGTATTCCTAACAATATAGACATATACATATATGTATATGTCATTGTATGTATATGTGTGTGTGTGTGTGTATGTATATGTATATATATATTAAAAATATATATCTATATATATATATATATATTAAAAATATATATATGTAAATATATATTAGTTATTTTTTAAATATATATACATATATATATACACATACACACACACACACACACACACATATAAAGTTAAACAAAAATTAAATTAACATAAACTAAATTAAATAAAAATTAACTGCATAAAAAATAAACTTTAATTGGTTGCACCTCTAGACATGTGCAGATAAGAGTAACATAAAGGAGTTCTTTGGAGGAGTTGGTCGATTAACTAAAATAGGTTTAGGATTAGTAAAAAAAATTCAAAAAATCATTTTCTAAATTTTTTGTTAATTTTTTTTAATTCAAGTTATAATAGTTTTTTAAGAGGAAAATAAGGTGGAATGGTGAAGGTGCTATTGCATTTAAAATGTTTTAGAAGTAGTACAAAATATTTTTTGAGTTATACTCTATCATTGTCATGTAATTATTAGGTATTTGTTAGGATTAACAAGGTAGAAATAACAATTACATGCAAATATAACCAATATCAAAAAATAATAAACCACACAGAAGAGAACACAAGACACAAAGATTTAACGTGATTCACCCAATCCTTGGGCTACGTCCATCAACAGCTAGTCCAATATTTTATTATCCAGTGATTACAATTTGATAACAATCTATAATCCCTTATACCTCAATTCCGCTGCGAGTACTAAAATCATACATCATGAAATCCCTAACTCTAAGCCATATTATACAATATTTTTTCACTTTAGGGTTAGAAAGAGTTACAATCATGTCGGCCCAAAAATAGCCGAAAATATGTTGGCCTCAAAAAAATTTGCTAGGAAAAGTGTACAGTAATTTCCTGATCAGTCACCACAAGCTAACAATCTCCCACTTGGTGACTGATCAGTATCCCCACTAAAAAACCTCCCACTTGGAGACTGATCCTATAGCAATATCGCTACCATACAAGGCTCCCACTGGATTGGACCACCCTGGACTCAATTGTTCCTTTATTTTTTTCAGTCTAGAAGACCAATTGAAGTTGAACATGAGTTCAACTTCTCCCTTGTTACTAGATTTGTAAACATATTTGCTAGATTATCATCTGTATGAATCTTTTCCAGCTTTAACTTCCCATCATCCAAAACTGACTGAATGAAACATGGTACTGCAACTGTATGTGTTTTGTCTTTGAGTGCAAAGAAAAATTCTTTGCAAGATGAATGGCACTTTGGCTATCTATATGCAAAAAATTATACATTTGTGGATGTCCCAATTCTTCCATGAAGAATTGAAGCCATATCATCTCCTTCACTGCCTCTGTAGCAGCAACATACTTTGCCTTTGTAGTGGATAAAGAAACCACCTTTTGTAGTCGAGAAATCCAACTCACTATTGTCCCACCAATAGTAAATACATAGCTTGTAGTACTCCACCTACTATCTATATCTCCTACCAAATATGAGTCAACATAGCCTTTTACAGTAGTAGTAGATCCCCCAAAGTGTAAACACTTACTAGATGTACCTCTCAAGTATTTGAGAATCTATTTGACTGCATTCCAATGCTCAATACCATGGTTACTCATATATCAGCTAATGAATCCCACTGCATGTGCAATATATTGCCTAGTACATACCATAGCATACATTAGGCTCCCTACAACTGAAGCATAAGGTACCTTAGACATTTTTGCCTCTTCTTTTGATGTCTTAGGACACATCTCCTTTGTCAATTTCAAATAACCAGGCAAAGGTGTGCTGACAACTTTGGCATTCTCCATAGAGAAACATTGTAACACCTTCTCAATATAATCAGTCTGAGATAGAGACAACTTCCCATTTTTCCTATCTCTACAAATTTTCATACCAAGGATTTGTTTTGCTGCCCCCAAATCCTTCATAAAAAATGAATGTGCTAACTATTGTTTCAACCCCTTAATGTGATCCATGTTAGACCTAACTTCAAGCATATCATCAACATATAAACATAAAATAATGTAACTGTCATCATCCAACCTCTTAAAATAAACAAAATGGTCAGAATGACACCGACTGTATCCATGCTCATTCATAAAAGTGTCAAATTTAATATACCATTGCCAAGGTGCTTGCTTCAAGCCATATAAACTCTTCTACAATCTGTACACCAAATTCTCCTTACCCTTGACCTCAAATCCTTGTGGCTATACCATATATATTTCTTCATCTAAATCACCATGAAGAAAAGTTATTTTAACATCAAGCTACTCTAAATGAAAATCTTCAGTAGCCACAATACTTAAAATAGTATGGATAGAAGTTATTTTAACAACTGGAGAAAATATCTCATCAAAATCAATACCCTTTTTCTGTGCAAATCCTTTTACAACTAACTTGGCTTTAAATCTTTTCTTACCTCCATCCTCTTCTTTTATCCTATAAATCCATTTATTCTGTAAAGCCCTTTTACCTGCAAGTAACTTACATAAATCCCATGTTTGATTTTGCAGCAAAGAGTCCATTTCATCTATCATTGCAGACTCCCATTGAAGCTTTGTATCCACCTGCACAGCTTCATTATAACATTCAGGCTCACTAGCATCTGTTAATAAAATAGAATACAAAGAGGGAGAGAATCTGTCTGGAGCTCTACTTAGCCTTGTTGACTATCTAACATTCACTGGGGTGTGTGGCATTTGTTGTTTATGTTGATGCGGAGCATAAGGAACTACTAGAACATCATCTTTTGGAGTATCATCCAATACTACATAATCATTTTCTTTCTTCTCATGCTGCTACACCAGATCTTTGTACACTACTTTCTCATTGAATATGACATCCTTGCTTCTTACAATTTAATGATTTTTAAAATCCCAAAGCCTATAACCAATATGTGCAATAGCTTCACAACTAAAGGTTTTGAGAAAATAATAACTCACCTTCTTACCACTACATGCTTCCTCTGGAATACCGCAGTCCAAAGGAGTAGAGGGGCCTCTATTGATTTAATAAAAAATAGTGTTCACAACCACTTCCCACATGTTTTTGGATAGCCTAGCATGCAACCTCATACTCCTTGCACACTCCATTATTGTCATGTTCTTGCATTCAGCCACTCCATTTTCTTGTGGAGTCCTTGGTATAGTTTTCTACCTACGAATACCATTAGAGGAACAATAATATTCAAATTATGTGCTGCAATACTCACCACCATTATCATTATCATTCTCAACCAAGCATTTCCATTTCTTAAAAGTTTGAAATACATCAAATTTTTGTCAAAGGAAATAAATCCATACTTTTCTTGTTGCATCATCTATGAATGTAACATAATATAGAGAGCCACCATGGTAAGATGCCTGAGCTGGTCCCCATACATCTATATGCACAAGCTCTAATCTCTCATTTTTCTTTTCCTTTCCACTCTTTACAAAACTAACTCTCTTTTGTTTTCATAAACACAACTTTCATAGAAATCCATATTGACACATTTCAGACTAGGTAAAACTTTCTTTGAATGAAGTCATTTCAGACATTTTTCACTCATGTGCCTGAGTATGTTTTGCCATGGTGCTGTGTTAGAATCTACAACAATGATTTAATGTTCTTCCTACTCAACTGCAGCCACTGTTCCTAAACATTTATTATCTTCTGAAACAATTAAAGTGGAAGGAATAGTATGACCTGTACAAAGATATAAGGTGCCTACTTTCACACCTTTTGCTACTACTAAGGAACCTTTTGAAACCTTCCAATTTCTATCATTGAAAATAATTGTGCAACCCTCATCACCCAGTTGCCTTCCTAAAATTAAATTCCTACTCAGCCTGGAACATGTCTTACCTCTTGTAGTAGCCAATGATTCCCATTCTGCAACCTAATCTTAATTTTTCCCTTTCCAACTATCTGATAGGGTTCATTATCTCCCAAATAAACTAGCCCAAAATCCCCTTGGACATAATCAAGAAAGTAACCTCTATGGGGTGTAGCATGAAATGAAGCCCCAAAATCTAAAACCCATGAATCATCAATACTTTCTAAAGAAAGAATCAAAGCATCCTCTTCAGATTTATTACTTACCACATTTACCTCCTTATTACCTTCTTGTTTTTCTCCTTCTTTATTCTTCTGAGACTAGAAATCTTTCTTCTTATGATCTGGTTTTCCACAGTACCAGCAATCATTTCACCCTTTGGATTCAGACCTCTTTCCCTTTGATTTTCCTCTTGATTTCCCATGATTTCTAGAGTTGTTTCCTCTCTCATTGGTTCTACCTCTTCTTTGTGCATTTAAGACACTACCTGATGTGGATCCACCTGAGATTTTCCTATGAATTTCCTCGCTTGGAATAACACCAATAACATCATCATATTTTAGGGTATTAGAACCAGAAATTGAATTACTAATAGCCATTACCAAGCCATTCCAGCTTTCAGGCAAAGAACACAAAATCAAGAGAGCCCTAACTTCTTCATCAAAAATAACATTGACAGAAGTTAATTGATTGGTAACTATATTAAACTTGTTTAAATGATCAGAAACTAACCCACCTTCCACCATTTTCATATTAAACAAATGCTTCATGAGAAATACCTTATTTGAAGCAGAGGGCTTTTCATACAACTTCGCTAGGGTTTTCATCATATATTCAGTCATCTTTGTTGAGGTAATATTGAATGCCATCGATTATGCCAGGCATAATCAAATGCTACCAAGATCCTTTCTATAAAGAATATCTCAGTCCTCATCAGAAATGCTTACTGGTTTCTTGGCTTTTCCTTCCAATGGCCACCATAGATCCTTCTGATAGAGATAGTCCTCCATTTGCATTTTCCATAACTGAAAGTTCTGCCCATTAAACTTGTCAACCTTTAGCCTACCCTTGTCCGCCATTGCTCCCACTCAATTGTGAGACTCCCACTAAACTGTGAGATCTTCCTGTAGAAGATAACTAAAAAAATAACCTCGCTCTGATACCACTTGTTAGGATTAACAAGACAGAAATAAAAATTACATGAAAATATTACAAATATTAGAAAACAATAAACCACACAAAAAAGAACACAAGACACAAAGATTTAGTGTGGTTCACCCAATCCCTAGGCTATGTCCACCAACAACGAGTCCAATATTTTATTATCCAGTGATTACAACTTGATTACAATCCATAATCCCTTACAGCTCAATTCTGCTACAAGTACTAAAATCATACATCATGAAATCCCTAACCCTACGCCATATTATACAATATTTTTTTGATTTAGAGTTAGAAAGAGTTACAATCATGTTGACCCAAAAATAGCTAAAAATATGTTGGGAGAAAAAGTGTATAGTACTTTCCTGGATAGTACTTTCTTGATCAATGACCACAAGCTAACAATATTTTCATCTTGATTAATGTCATGTGACTTATAAGCCTCACTTAAAGAAGATATATAATTTTTTTATGTGCTAGATATTGGAGAAAGAGAGAGAGAGAGAGAGAGAGAGAGAGAGAGAGAGAGAGAGAGAGAGAGAGAGAGAGATGAGTGGAAGAAGAAATATGGATACATAAAGATATAGATGCAAATAGATACATGCATACTAGTCTAGGAAGATGAATATGGAGAGAGTGGGTAGGAGAGAAAAAGGAAGAGGAGAGAGGAGAGGGGGGATATGAAGAGATAAAATGATAAAGATATATGAGCTGATAGATAGATAGCAGATAGACATATAGATAGATAGAGTAGATCAAAGAAAAATAGAGGAAATGAGATATAGTTAGGGAGAGGTGAAAGGAAAAGAGAGGGGTAAGTTATTAGCAATTGTTACACATGATTTATATCTCCCTATCCTTTTAACTATCATTTCCTATATGAAATGGACAACCTAGACAAAAAAATATTAAGAAAAATCCCTGGAGAGAGGGAGTTTTGAATTGTTTATCTCAAAAAGCTAGGTTATCCATTTCATAAAATAAATTATAGTTAAAGGAATAGGGAGATATAGGGATAGATAAGAAGAGAGAGAGAGAGGGGGGGAGATAGCGATTAAGATGAATAATAGAGGGGACAAGAGAGATAGAGAGGTGATAAGATATATATGGTTATAAATAGGGAGAGAGAGAGAGAGAGAGAGAGAGAGAGATCCTTAATAGTTTGTATTGGATCAAAAAGTGTGTAGAGATAATGGTAAGACTTGCAGAGAAAAGAAGTGATGAGCCCCAGTGAAGGAAAACTCTAATAGGGTGTATTCCATGCATACCAAGGAACAAAGAATATGCAAGAAGAAATAATTGTGATTCCAATGTTGTAGATAATGATGGTTCTTAGCTTAGATCCTTGGAATAATAGTTCTAAGATTGATGTAGAGTAGAACATGTCAAAAGTGGGGTGGAATATCTCCATTTTGTTTGATTTTGGGACTATGAAATACATCCAAGGAATTTCCATGTTCAATCATGGGGAACATTGAGTTGTGTTATTAAGATTTTTAAAAGAGTGTTACCTGCTTTGTGTTATAGTGCATGTTAAAAAAATGTCACATATTTTATGTTACTATTAATTTTTAAAAGTGTCTCATATTTTGTGTTACTATGCAAATAAAATCTGTGAGTGAGACACAATAATGATGACTCGACTAAACACCAATAATATTTCAAATAGAATATTTTGATATCTAATATGATCAACAAATATCCTAAACATTAATTGGAAATCACTGGACCCCTATTATTTGTGTAGTATTTTTATAGATACGATCGTTACTCTACAAATAATGTTCTGACAAGCAGGTGAGAGTAGCACACAATTTGAATTCTGTAGAATATTGAAGAATATTCAAGATGCAACCCCAACATAAGAGGATTGGAAGGTAGTAATGACTCGTACAGACACACACCTTACAACATCTAAAAATAAAGCATTTGACAATGTTATGCATTTGTTTGCTATAAATGATTCAGTAAAGCTACACAACAAGAAGATATTGAAATCATTAAATTGCCCAATTGTAATAAGTACAATAATAAATTTTGAAAAATAGAAACAATAATATACTGGATGATGAACAGTTAGAAAAACATGTACTCCTTTGCAGGGGACAACAGATTATGCTGACAAAAAAATATATGGATAGAGATAAGACTTGTTAATGGAGCTCTTGGTGAGGTGCTTGACATTGTTTATGGGCTAGGTTGTAAGCCACCATGCCCATGTATGTCATCATACATTTTGATAATTATTATGGTTTGTCATGGAACAAATAGGATCTGAAGACTGTACCAATTGTAGCTATTACATTAGGCAGTCAAAGGAAACTCCCACTTACCATGTGATGGGATATTACTATAGACAAATCACAAGGGCTCACTCTACAAAAAGAAACAATTGACATTGGTAAACTAGAGAAACAAGGAATGACATTTATAACTATATCAAGAGTGAAAACTCTAGATAGTCTTTGTATTCAACCCGATTTCACCTATGATAGGTACACAACAATCTTCCGATACAAATGACAATATATTTTTAAATTTTAATATGTGTGGATTTAGCCCAAATTTTTTGAGAAATATTGTGATTTTTTTTTTTTGTTGATTAAAATATTAAATTTAAGGAATTCATGTTGATTGTTAGGAATGAATGCTAAATGTTTGGCAGCCATTCTGTAGTAGTTGTTGCATTCATGACTATGATTGTCATTGATGTCGACACAGTGATCTTCTGGAGACTTGAAGAGAAGCAAACAGAGTTTGAATTAGCGCATGTGGGATATTGTAGTTGGAGCTATGTGATGTTGAGGATATAATCTCTGATATGTTATATGTCTATGGTTAAGAGCGCAGACAGTAATTCTTTTATTGATGTAAGTTATGAGCATTTTGGTGGAAGCAGTATTTAGGCAATGTTCCTAAGTAGCAGTTTGTGAAAATCAGATGATATCTCCTAATAAGGAAGGAATCTGGTTTTGCGTAGTTAGAGGGAAGTTGAAGACACACTAATAGTGACATGGATGACTGTGCAAACTTTGAGGTCACACAAGTGAAGATTTATTTTATTTGGAAGCTGGCAGTTTTGTGTATTTTTTTTGTAGCATGTGGAAACATTTATTTTGTAATTGTATACTGACTCATTTGTAATTATTTGAGTGTGGTATAAAGGAAGGAATGTTTTTCCTTGTTTTATATGAGTGGATGGATATGAAGTGAAGAAAAGAGCTAAATGTGAAAGTGAATTTGTGAAGGAAGACATGTGAAGTATAGAGATCTAAAATTGAGATCTGGTGTAACAGTGAGTGTGGTTTGGCACAATCAGAGAAGAGGTAACATATTATTTTGTTGAGTAATACAAATATCATTTGAATAGTGTGTTTAGTGATCTTACCCTGAAGCTATTTGGGCAGTGGCTCCTCCTATCTTCCATAACTCTTAACAGGGTTAGAATCTTTTAACAGGGATTCAAAATCCCCTAACAGGGATTCATATGTACTGAATTTATTTCATAAGACTCCTAATAGAGTCCATCCTTTCACAAGGAATATTCATATTAGTACATCTTTGTGGGCATCATTCCCACTGGGGTTTACTCTTTGATCAAGAGGTTCCCTAGTCAACATATCTTGTGTCATTGTGTTATTATGTATGAATATCTTTCTATGGTTGGTAATTATATTTCTTACATGGTTTAATGTTGTTGAAGATGATAAAATTTATAATTATTTGATAATTGATTCACCCCCCTTCTCAGTTATCTTGGTGAACTTTACTTTCTAACATTGATTTTGTGTACGCTGAACAGACAAGGTTGAGTAATTGGAGCGATAAGGTGGAGGGAAAGTGCTTTGTGGTATGGGCTAATAGAAGGGGACATAAATGGAGGAATGCTTTTATGGATTTGGGCATAAAGTAATTAGGCGCATGGCATGGAGGAGCATTTCCAATGTTACATTGGGGTAGTCTCTAATCGTTGGAGTTGGAATTATAGTGGAGATAATCATGATATTATGAAGTGGGATCATCTTTTCATAGTGGAACAACCCATTTTTGTCCAGAAAGAAGTTATTTAATATATAATATATGAACTAAAAACTCCCATATTTTTAAATAATAGAAGTACTTATTTGAACCTTTCTTTTTTTACCTCAACTCTTTTTATTCGAGAGAGGGAAATAGGGATATGGAGATAGAGGGAGAGATAAGGAGAGAGAGGAAGAGATAGAAGTGAGGGAAGGTAGTACTGGGTAAGATGAATGTGTGTGTGAGAGTAAGAGATAGAGGGGGCTGAAAATTTTGATAGGGATAAAAATAGGGGGAGAGTGTGTGTATATGAGAGAGAGATATTAAGGGCGAGGAAAAATAGGAAGTGAGTGGGAGAGAGAAATAGGAAGAGGGGAGAGAAGGGGGGCAACAAAAGAGGGGTAAGATATAATAGAGATAGGGAGGGAGAATGAAGGAGTTTCTATATGTGTGAGAGAAATATATAAATGTAGGGATAGGGAGAGTATGGTAGTTCTCTTTTTTAATGGTGTGATTTATTTCATTTCAAAAGTTGAAGGCTTAGATGCCCAAAAATTGAAATAAATTATACTTTGGGATTAGTTTATAACATAATTTAACTTAGCATAATTGTCCAAACAAAATGTAATTATTTTGTCTGTATAGATTAATAATGATGAAATTATTCTACCTTATGTTTTACGGATGCGACTAAGCTCCATCCAAAATGCACCTTTGGCCAAATTTTGAAAAATAGAAAACACAACAGATTTTCGTAAAATTTTCAGCATTTGTTCTTCATGATTTGCACATTTTGTGATCGAAAACCAAAAAAAATTTGTAAAAAAATCACTGTGCTTTTTACAAATCTGAAAAAAAAATGTTTGACATTTTTTAATATTTTGGTGCATTTTGGATGGAGCTTAGTTGTCGCCATGTTTTATTGTGTAACAAAAATATTATGATCAAACTTTCCATATCACCAATACATCATGTCTCATATCATGATGGAAACCACTATAATAGTTTGTACTTCATTAAATGATAGTGTTAATGCTGTTGTTGCACCCATCCTTTTGGAGGAGAGCAATAAAAGCATAAGCCATTCTGACCAAGAGCCTATGAAGTTCACTGTGGATGAAACAGGGTGCAGAGTTAATGGAAAAACTTGCGAAGAAAATAAAATCTTGAAAAGATGGGTTGAACCTTAGCAAAGGAAAATCCTAATAGGATGTACTCTATGGGCTCCGAGGAAGAAAAATTAATACAGATGAAATTATCCTACCAATGTTTTATTGTGCACACAAAATGTTATGAGCGAAATTTCTACATGACCACTACAATGATATCATTTAATATATATAACATTATTAGCGTAACCCTTGTACCCTTCAAAGATGAAAGTGCTAATTTTGTAGGTGTTAGCACAAGTAAAAATTCCATGGTTGAATCATATTTTCTAGGCCTCTGTAGTTAGTTTCCCATTTTCCTGCTAAAACCCTAGGCAAAAATTCAAAATCTGGCCGTTTGCAGGAAAAAACCTAAGTGTGCCCTATGCTTTGTTCTCATTGCGTGTTACTTTTTGGGTCACTTAAAACTGATAAATGCATGTGCGTTAAATTTTATTACCCTTGTGGCTTTTATTTTCCTAAGTTTCCATGTGCCCAACTTTTCTTTTTTTCCTAAGTTCGGTGGCAGTGATTTTTTACTAAGCCAGGCCCTTTAATATTTCCTAAAGTTTCCAGCCTTTATCCTTTCCTGGGCCCAGCTCTGACGAAATCTACATCTAATGATAGGCGTAAGATCTCATGAAGTATGTCAGAGGTTTGAGATCTTCCGACAACCGTTGATCTCCTTTAAGGCGGGCCCAATTTCTGGTCTAACGTTTTGGCGGAGTGGTTAAATCTTTGGTGGCACTGATAAAGTTTTTTAATGTTTGTGCATTCTCAAAATAAAATGGAAAAATTCTAAATCTTCTTGTGAATGGGTGAATAGTCTATTAACTGAATATCAGATTTATTTAGCGGTGTTCTAAGTTTCTCGATGAGTAAGCGAATGGCTTCAATCACCAATTCACTGAATAACTAAAGGGTCAAAAGGTTAAGGGTTAGCTGAGTAGTGGGACCACATGGTGATTCATCACCGAGGTGTCATATTATGATTGGCTGAGTTGGAAAGGAATGTGGACACATGAGTGGGCCCAAAGAGATTCAAAGAGATGCCAGTGTGGAATATCGAACGGTCGGCATGAGATCTCATGAAGTCTGCGAGGGCTATGAGATTATACGCCAACCATTCAATCTTGAGCTTATGAAAGTGGGTCCAATATGTTGATTCATCGCTGACATGCTCTGTTTTCATTGGTTGAGAGTTTTTGATGATGTGGAAAGTGATTTTTTAAAGAGTTTTGTTGACTATTGTGAGATTCTACGAGTTGCCCGATCTGCCAGGAATAAGATGCATTGACGGTCACGTTTTAAAGTTGAGCTGGTTGTCATTTTTATTCAAATTCAAATATCCTACAGGGTTTTGTTGGGGTTTTTGAACCAGTGAGTCATGTAAATGAAGCGGTGGCTGAGAATTTATTGTTTCAGGATAAATTGCAGTTGGGAAAGGATACAAAAGACATAAGTTATTGCTAGAATCTGATTTTGTTTCCTATGATGCCGAGCTAGATGAATATCAGGGTTGATTTCTTGCAGAGGGGCATTCATTGCAGTTTGACAGTGAGATAATAAAATTAGATTTGTGAGAAAGAGAAAATGATAGCATTGAAGACATAAAGCACGTCCACTCAATTGCAGATATCTCATCTATTTCACTGGGGTATTAATTGTAAACCTTTCAGGGTTTTTGTAAAGTTATTTTAGGGTTAATTTTTGTAACCCTAGAATGATCGGTTACTTGTTGCATCTCTTAGTATAAAGAGATTTTTCATAATCATTCTAAGGGATAAAAAGTTCAGGTGTTAAAAAGATAGAAATTTTTGAAACCCTAGCTTTTCAGTCAAGGATTGTATTTTTTGATATCATTTTATCAAACAATAGAGAAGAAATACAGGTTATCTTCACCTTGTAAGCTTGCTATTCTAGATATTGTATGCATATGGTGAAAGGTTATACTTAATACAAACCTCAGATCTTTGCTCTCCTTTACTCTATTCTTTGAATCTTTAAATCTTTGCATAAGTTTTATATGAATGTATTGGTGCTTTGAGTTCCAACCTAGGGTTAGATTAAATATTGCTCAAAGTGGGATATGTATTCTTAGAGTTTATTTGAAGGATTCTCATAAGTAGGAAAGATTTGAAGCCCTTTGTGTTTATGTCTAAAGACCAATTTCAGACACCATTTGTATCCATTCTTTTCCTTGATATCATGCCCAATAGATAAGGCACTGGCCTATATTCTCCTATCTTTGTGTTGAGAAGAGTGATTCAAATCTTATAATCCCAAATAATTCAAATCACTACTAGTCTTTACTTTTATTTACATTTATGTATTTTCCTACCCAGTGATGGAGAGTCAATGAACAATAGGTTCTTGTTTAGTACTTTCTCACTGTATCCATCAGTTGAAAGATCCAATAAAGAAATAAGGGGCAGAGTTAGAACTATAAGTCAGAGTTAATACTATTGGATCAGGTGCACCCGCCTTGGTTTTGCAGTGCCAGAACAGAAGAGGGTAGTCTTATCCCTATAGTTGGTCCAATTGCTTATAAGATTGCCCATATTTGGAGCTAACCATTCTTTAACATCCATAATAAGCATATTGGTATCTCATGGAGTGTAAAATCCTATCTAGGAACCAATGAAATGGTGACTCTGCTGGGGACAGATAAACAAGTCTTGTTAAAGAAATTAGAATTTTTGGTGTTTTCATTGATAAATCAAGTTTCAGATTGATTCAACCCTTCTAGGTCACCATCAAATTAGTGATTCTACTGGGGAATTGAGAAACACTGTCAAGAGCAAATAGTGTAGGTTTCAAGTTGAGCTTGACTCCTGACCTACCTATTTCAATCATTTGATATCTCTGGTGTTACAAATCAACATAGATAATGCGGGTATGAGTTGAGCTTAGACTCTTGGTCGGCTTATCATTTATCCAGTGGACTTCATTGAAGAGTATAAGAGTCAGTTTCATAAATTTTCAAATCATCTCACCAAGTTGTGAGTGGCGACTCTGAGCATCTCTGTAACCAGTACTTTATAATATATAGTTATGAGTTTCAAAATCAGAAGGTCTTGGAGGAAGGAACGCCCAGAAGAAAGCTAGCAGGGTGGGCTTCCTGCCACATCAAGAAGAACTCAAGTTAGGAAAGAAAAAAGTGTTGATGATATGTCTCCAACTTGGAAATGAAGAGGAAACTCAAGACAAAAAAATGTTGCTCCTCCTAGTTAGCAAGGAAATGCCTCAAAATATGTGGAGGCAGTTGATTTGGGCTTGAACCAATATGAAGACTATTCTTCCCCCACAGAAAGAGAGGGTGAAAGACCATCCCAAAATAGAAGCATTTTAGGAAAATTTAGTAGGTCTAGAAGCAAAAGTAGGGGTTGACAAGATTTTTCTCCCCCTTTAAACCTTGATTAATCAAAGCCCCAAGGCCTCCATGAATCTCAAGATCAACAAGAAGACCTTCAAGCATAGGAGGCTAAATCTGAAACAACTTTGCCTGATTCTAAGGAAATATTTGAGGAAGTGTATGAATTGGAAAGAAGAATTCAAGAACAAGCAGCTATTAGGCAAAGGAGAGAAAATGAGAAGGAAGAAAGGGTCAGACATGCCATGATAAGAGTTGATCAATTAAGAAGGCAGTTGTTAGATTTAGAGGCTATAAATCATGTTCCCATTCTTGAACAAACAAAAGAACTACCTGTTGTCCATAAGACATTTGAAACAAGAGTTCCTAAAGGTAAAGGGAAACAAAAAGAAAAAGGCATTTCAATTAAAGAACCTGTAGCCCCTAAAATCCCTAAAGACCAGGCCTTAAGATTGGAAGCCGACCTTGAAAAGGCCAAAAGGGAACAAGAATTGCTAGCTAAGGAACTTGAAAAAGCAAAATTAGAAGCTACATCATTAGAATTGAAAAAGAAAATTGATTTTCTTAAAAGGTCTGCAGGACCTAAAAATTTTACTAATTCTAACATGACACAAGGAGCAGATGCTACAAAAACAACAAATCAGACAGGTGGTTTTCCCCCACCAGGAGGTTTCAATGGTTCTGCCACCACCAATAATGATGCATCTACATCCTAGGGTGTTGGTGTTTTTAATATAGGGATTATACATGAAAGATGTAAACAATTAGTTTTTACTGGTATCCCTGGTTATCCTAACCCCATCCTTGAAGAAATCAGAAAGAAGCTTCCTAAATTCACAGGAAGCAATGTTGTAACTTGTGAAGAACATTTAAAGAAATTTATTGATCTCATTGATGATTATAATATTGTGCGTGATGATGTTATCATGAAGCTATATGTACAATCCTTAACAAAGGACTCAAGGGATTGGTTTAGAGCCTTACCATATGGTAGCATAGGTTCATGGAATCAGCTTAGGCATTGTTTTAAGGAACAATACAGTGACAAAACTCATGAAGGTTTTATGCTGAATGAGTTCAATAACATAAAAAAGAATTTCAATGAAGATGTTATTGAATTTAATGTTAGATTTCAAAAGGCCATGCATAAATTGTTGTAGGTTATCAGATTGGATGACAGGGTATTCCTTGTTACATATTTAAATGTTTTTGATTCTAAGATGGGCTACCTATTGAGAGATAAGAATCTAAGGAGCTTGGTTGAAGCTTAAAAGCTAGCTGTGAACATAGAGAGCAATTGGAGAATCTCAGGAAAGTTAGGAAGGAGAGAAGATGGAAAATCACCATTGTTAAATAGAAAGGATCCAGGAAAACCTCAAGGTGTGAAACCTAAAGATGATGAAAGCCTAAAACAAATTCTAAAAGCAATCAGGGATCTAAAGCCTGGTGAAAACAGAGGTAATAAAGCTACAGGAGGGGACAAGCCCCCCTTTAATAATTCCAACAAATTACCTAGAATGCAGAACTACCCTTACAATACTCAATGGAAAGATGGGAGGCCTTTTATTCCTGAGAAAAGAGATAGACCAAATGATAGGACCCTTGATCCATTGAAAATAAATTCAATGAATGTGGTGGAGGAAGTCCCATGGTGTGTTTCCTGTCAGTCACCACATGATCCTGATTATTGTGCCATCTCCCAAAGTGTCTCTCCTCAAGAAGAGAAGGAATGCAATGAGGAACAGCCTTATGATGACCAGGGATGTGGGATGTTCTCTTCTCATGTTTTGAGTGAGGTAGACTCTGCTGAAGACGATGAAAATCAAGATGTTTCACATTCCCAAACTAGAAATGAATCCTATCATCAGCAAGTTTTTTCAGATGATGAAGATAGTGAGCCTGACAATATCCAGTGTAATGTTCAAAAGAATGAACAAACAACTACTTTGCAAAGACCTTCTGATGAGGAAATTGCTTTGATAATAGCCAATTTGGTTACTCAGGCAAAGGCAAATTATAACTTAAGGAATAGAGTTGTTGGTGATTCAAATCCTAAGCCACCTGGTATTTTTATCAAGAAAATAGATAAGAATGTAAAAACTTCACAAGAAAAGACCAAGGATGCTAGTCCTGTTGATAAAGTCAAGGTAAAGAAATTTGCTAAGCCTAATATTGTTTACAAGGTGAAAACTAAGCCTACTGCTGAGGTTGTACTAATTTTGCAAAAGAAAAACAAGGCCCAAACTAACAAACCTGCAAATACATCCACCCAAGAAGCTGATAAAGAGATCGCAGATTCAAAACTAGATGTACCTGATTTAAAGTATGTTCTAGTTGACATGAGTAAATTGTTGTCTCAAATCACTATCAAAGTTCCATTATTAGAGATGATGAGAATAGAAGAACATAAGGAAAATGCCTTGAAATGGGTAAAAAGTGTAGTACATACTGATTCTCAAAGAATAGAAAAAACTGAGAAACAAGTAGCAATTGTGGATGAAGAAGATGAAAATTGCAATGAGGAGATTGTTTCTAAAATCCCTCAAATCTATTTGGACACAAATGTTGTTAGTACTACAATAGGATCGGTTGATCCTTTTTTCTTGACTTTGCAAATAAATGGAAAGTTGCTAAAGAATTGCATGATTGATTCTAGAGCATCAAATACTATTATGCCTACTGAGGTTATGAAGTCATTAGGATTAAAAGTGGATACATCTCATGGTAGGTTTCAAGCTATGGATTCAAGAGAAGTACTAGTTGTTGGTACTATTAAGGCTTTGCCTTACAGATTGGTTGCATACCCCAACAAACAATTAACCATGAGTGTTTTGGTAGTTGATATTCCTCCCCAGTATGGAATGTTACTGTCAAGAAAATGGAGTGCCTCTATGGGAGACAACATACAGTTTGACTTATCATTTGCCACTTTTAATTTTGATGGACAGAATATCAAAGTCACTAGGGAGTCTAGAACTCCACACATGATTGAGGAAGAAGAACAAGACAACATGAATTGTTTCCTTAATACTGTTATTAATGCCTTTAAGGTCCAAGATGAGGAAGTAGAGGAAGGTGTTGAACCTCCACATGAATCAAAAAGCCAAGAAGGATGGATTGACCTTGATAATCTCTAGAATATGTATTTTGATGGAGCAAATAGCAAAGAAGGATCTGGAGCTAGAATATTGCTCATATCTCCAAATGGTAAAACTTTCAAGTTCTCATTTACTTTGTTGTTTTCATGCACAAATAATGTTGTAGAGTATGAGGCTATTTTAATTGGTCTAAGATTAGCATCAAGGCATGGTATAAAGTGTTTGAAAGTTATAGGTGATTCTGAATTATTCATATCCCAAATTAGATCAAAGTATGCCTCAAAGAATCAGAAGTTGAAACAATATAGGAATGCAGTATGGATGAGATTGAAAGCTTTAGTGCTTTTAATATTTGTTGGATGGAAAGAAGTCAGAATAGGATGGAATATTTGTTGGCTAATATAGCCCTTAGACTAGAAGATGCTACATTTGTAGATGTTTCCAATATAGAGATACAAGCCAGACCTTCCATCCTTGACAATCTAGATAATTGGCAAGTTTTTTCTGATGACCAAGATATATTAAGGTTTCTCCATTGTGAATCTCATTTTGGTGATAAAGAAATGGATTTCAGTGCTTATGTTAATACAGTGAATGGAAAAGATGTCATCTTTGGGAAAGAGGTTTTGCAATTAAAATCAAACAAGGTTCCTAAAGGACTAGTTGCTCTTGAAAGGGCATTTGACAACAAAGAAAAGGCCTTCTCGGCTAGTACTAATAAAATCAATGAGCTTGAAGAGATAAACTTGGGCACAAGGATAGCTCCCAAGAAATTTTATATAGGTAGGTCTCTCTCCCCAAGAATTAGAAAAAATTTGATTGACCTTCTCAAAAAATTTAGGCATGTTTTTGCCTGGTCTTATGAAGACCTTAAAGCTTATAGGGAAGACCTTTTCCAACATGAGGTTCCACTCAAAGAAGGCACAAAGCCTTTCAGACAAAATTTGAGACCTGTTAACCCTACCTTGGCACCCAAAATGCAGAGTGAACTTAAGAAGATGATGGATGCTAGAATAATCAAGCCCGTTAGGCATTCCACTTGGGTTTCAAATTTAGTGCTTGTCAGAAAAAAGAATGGTGATATTAGATTATGTGTAGATTTTAGGAATCTTAACATAAATTCTTTAAAAGATAACTATGGATTACCTAATATGGAGAACATGTTGCAAAAGGTCACTATATCAGAATTGATGTCCATGATGGATGGTTTTTCTGGTTACAATCAATTGATGGTCAAAGATACAAAACAATTTAAAACTGCATTTACAACTCCATGGGGAACATATGTTTATGTAAGAATGTCGTTTGGGTTGACTAATGCAAGTGCCACTTTTTAGAGGGCTATGGATGTAGCCTTTGTAGATTTCATTGATAGATTTATGGTGGTATATCATGATGACTTGACAACCTTTTCAGAAAAAGAACAACATTGTCAACATCTTGAGAAATTTTTTATCAAAGCATTGGAATATGGGGTTTCATTAAACCCAAAAAAGTGTGCCTTTGGTGTGACAGAAGGAAAACTTTTGGGGCACATTGTTTCAAAGGATGGTGTAAGGATAGATCCTAAAAGAGTGGAAGCTATTGAAAAATTATCCTTACCAAAGAACATCAAGGGAGTTCAGTCCTTTTTAGGAGAGATCAACTTTTTAAGAAGGTTTATTACAAACTTTGCAAAAATTAGTATTCCCATATCAAGGATGTTGATTAAAGGAACAAAAATGGAATGGATTACTGAAGCAGTCCAAGCCTTCAATGACATTAAGAGGGCCATTAAGCATGCCTCGATCTTGAAGGCACCAGATTATAGCAAGCCAATGCAAATTTTCTCTTTTGCATTTGCTCATACTATTGCTGCAGTACTTTTACAAAAGAATGCTGAAGGTTTTGAACAACCTATTTCCTTTTTCAGCAAGACTTTACAAGCAGCAGAATTAAATTATGATATCATTGAGAAACAAGCTTATGCCTTGGTCAAGGCCATTAAAACATTTAGATGTTATTTGGTGGGAGCCACAGTGATTGCCTATGTTCCAAGTGCTATAGTTAAGGACATTTTGGTCCAACAAGAGGTCTTAGGAAGAAGATGTAGATGGATTAACAGAATTCAAGAATTTAACATTGATATCCACATTACAAAGTTGGTTAGAGGTTTAGGCCTAGCTAAACTGATGGCCCAAAGTAATCTAAATGCAAACCAGATAAATGCTTTAGAAGAGGATCAAAGACCATACATGTGTAACATGGATTGTTGTGAATGGTATAAAGATATTTTCAAATATCTACAAAAGATGGTCTCACCCCCTAAGTTGGATGAAAATAAGAGAAGAACTATTAAACTCCACTCTTTGAGATATGCAATTATAAATGGTGAGCTTTGGTGGAGGAGTAATGAAGGTGTTTTGCTTAGGTGTGTAGACTATGATAAAGCCCAGCTCTTGATGCATGAAATGCATAGTGGAATTTGTGGACGACACTACATGGCAAAGACTACAACCCACAAGATCATCAGGGAAGGTTTTTGGTGGCCTTCAATTTTCAAGGATACCCATCAGTTTGTTAGGAAGTGTGATCCTTGCCAAAGGTTTGCAGGAAAAATAAAATTCAGTGGGAATGTGCCCCTCAAACCTGTTTCTGTTCAAACCCCTTTCCAGAAGTGGGGTATGGATTTCATTGGTGAAATCCCTAATAAATCCAGTGGTGGAAATTCTTATATCTTAGTGGCAACTGATTATTTCACTAAGTGGGTTGAGGCAATCCCTACAAGAAGAGCAACTAGCAAAGTAGTAATAGATTTTGTGATGTAGAATATTTTGACAAGGTTTGGTTGCCCATAGACTATGGTGGTTGATAATACATTATGTTTTAGGTCAGAAGAGTTTGTTGACTTTTGCAGATATAATGGTATTAAAATTTCATATTCTTTTGCTTATCATCCACAAGGCAATGGCCAGGTAGAATCCAGCAATAAAAGTTTAATCAAGATTTTGAAAAGAATCCTGGACAAAAACAAGAAGGCCTAGGATTCCAAGTTATTACAAGCCCTGTGGGATGATAGGGTTACAATAAAGAAGGAAATAGGGTGTGCCCCTTTTGCCTTAGTGTATGGAATAAATGCAAGATTACCCCAAAACAATTTGTTGTAGATGTATCATTTCATTCAAAAATATGATGAAGATGTTGAAGAAGATACGACAGTTAGAATGAATGACCTGATTCAACTCAATGAGGTAAGAAATGATGCACACATCAAAAATGAGAATTTGCAGGCCCAATGCAAAGTCCTGTATGATAGAAGGACTATTCAGAGAAATTTTGCAGAGGGAGACATGGTATTAATGTGGAATGTAAGAATGCAAGACAAAGGAAAACATGGGAAATTTGATCCCATATGGTTAGGCCCATATATTATTGAAGAAAAATGGGGAGTAGGCTCTTACATTCTGAAGAATTTGATAGGAGAACTCTTGGAATTGCCTGTTCATAGCCAATTTTTAAAGTTCTACTTCTCCTAAAGATTTTTGACTCTCTGTATAGTTGTGTTTTAAAGTATTTGTGTGCAGTTTCCTATTTTTGGTTTGAAGTTTTGATTCTGGTCTGCTGTACCAGGAGATTCTAGCTTCTCATTGTATCTACAAGAGATACATGTCCCCGAGCATGAGCCACTGTTAGCACAAGTAAAAATTCCATGGTTGAATCATATTTTCTAGGCCTCTGCAGTTAGTTTTCCATTTTCCTGCCAAAACCCTAGGCAAAAATTCAAATTCTGGCCTTTTGCAGGAAAAACCCTAAGTGTGCCCTATGCTTTGTTCAAATTGCGTGTTACTTTTTGGGTCACCTAAAACTGATAAATGCATGTGCATTAAATTTTATTACCCTGACGACCTTTGTTTTCCTAAGTTTCCATGCGCCCAGCTTTTCTTTTTTCCTAAGTTCAGTGGTAGTGATTTTTTCCTAAGTCAGGCCCTTTAATATTTCCTAAAGTTTCCAGCCTTTATCCTTTCTTGGGCCCGGCTTTGATGACATTTGCATCTAACAATAGGTGTAAGATCTCATGAAGTATGTCAGAGGTTTGAGATCTTCCGACAACCATTGATCTCTTTTAAGGCGGGCCCAGTTTCTGGTCTAAGGTTTTGGTGGAGTGGTTAAATCTTTGGTGGCACTGATAAAGTTTTTTAATGTTTGCGCATTCTCAAAATAAAATGGAAAAGTTCTAAATCTTCTCGCAAATGGGAAAATAGTCTATTCGTTGAATCTTATATTTATTTAGTGGTGTTCTAAGTTTCTCGACGAGTAAGCGAATGGCTTCAATCACTAGTTCGTTGAATAACTAAAGGGTCAAAAGGTTAAGGGTTAGCCGAGTAGTGGGACCGCATGGTGATTCATCGCTGAGGTGTCATATTATGATTGGTTGGGTTGGAAAGGAATGTAGACACGTCAGTGGGCCCGAGAGATTCAAAGAGATGCCAATGTGGAAGATCGAACTGTTAGTGTGAGATCTCATGAAGTCTGCCAGGGCTATGAGATTATATGACAACTGTTCAATCTTGAGCTTATGAAAGTGGGTCCAATATGTTGATTCATCATTAACGTGCTCTATTTTCATTGGTTGAGAGTTTTTGATGATGTGGAAAGTGATTTTTTTAAGAGTTTTGTTGACTGTTGTGAGATTCTACGAGCTGCTTGATCTACCAGGAATAAGATGCATCGACGATCAAATTTTAAAGTTGAGTCGGTTACCATTTTTATTCAAATTCAAATATCTTGTAGGGTTTTGTTGGGGTTTTTGAACCAGTGAGTAATGTAAATGAAGCGGTGGCTGAGAATTTATTATTTCAGGATAGATTGCAATTGGGAAAGGATACAAAAGACATAAGTTATTGCTAGAATCTGATTTTATTTCCTATGATGCCGAGCCAATTGAATATCAGGGTTGATTTCTTGCAAAGGGGCATTCATTGCAGTTTGACAGTGAGATAATAAAATCAGATTTGTGAGAAAGAGCAAAGGATAGCATTGAAGACATAAAGCACGTCGACTCAATTACAGATATCTCATCTATTTCACTGGGGTATTAATTGTAAACCTTCTGGGGTTGTTGTAAACTTTTTTTAGGGTTAATTTTTGTAAACCTAGAATGATCGGTTGCTTGTTGCATCTCTTAGTATAAAGAGGATTTTCATGATCATTCTAAGGGATAAAAAGTTTAGGTGTTAAAAAGATAGAAATTTTTGAAACCCTAGCTTTTCAGTCAAGGATTGTATTTTTTGATATCATTTTATCAAACAATAGAGAAGAAATAAAAGTTATCTTCATCTTGTAAGCTTGCTATTCTGGATACTGTATGCATATGGTGAAAGGTTATACTTAATACAAACCTCAGATCTTTGCTCTCCTTTACTCTATTCTTTGAATCTTTAAATCTTTGCATACGGTTTATATGAATGTATTGGTGCTTTGAGTTCCAACCTAGGGTTAGATTAAATATTGCTCAAAGTGGGATATGTGTTCTTAGAGTTTATTTGAAGGATTCTCATAAGTGGGAAAGATTTGAAGCCCTTTGTGTTTATGTCTAAAGACCAATTTTAGACACCATTTGTATCCATCCTTTTCCTTGATATCATGCCCAATAGATAAGGCACTGGCCTATATTCTCCTATCTTTGTGTTGAGAAGAGAGATTCAAATCTTATAATCCCAAATCATTCAAATCACTACCAGTCTTTACTTTTATTTACATTTATGTATTGTCCTACCCAGTGATGGAGATTCAATGAACAATAGGTTCTTGTTTAGTACTTTCTCACTGTATCCATTTGTTGAAGGATCCAATAAAGAAATAAGGGGCAGAGTTAGAACTATCAGTCAGAGTTAATACTATTGGATTAGGTGCACCCACCTTGGTTTTGCAGAGCCAAAAGCAGAAGAGGGTAGTCTTATCCCTATAGTTGGTCCAGTTGCTTATAAGATTTCCCATATTTGGAGCTAACCATTCCTTAACATCCATCATAAGCATATTGGTATCTCATGGAGTGTAAAATCCTATCTAGGAACCAACAGTAGGTTCTTACAAATGTTTGTGTGCAAAGGGATATAAAGGAGATGTATACTCCAAAGGTGCTAATTGCAGAGGTATGATTTATGCTCTTTTCTCTTTTATAATAATTCCTTTTTAAAGTCACGAAGCTAATGATGATAATGATGATGAATGGTCATTTTTTAGACATAGACAAATGTGATAGTAAAGTGTCCAATATGTGCGTACAAGAAGAGGAAGGAGGAATATGACATAATTTAGTGGGTTCTTACTATTGTTTGTGTGCAAAGGGTTTTGAGGGTGATGGCTTCGAAAATAGGTCAAGACGTTTATCTACACGTTCAAATCATGTTGTCTTTCCTACAATTGCAGGATATGAAAGATTATATATAATGTGGATGTTTGTGTTATTTAATTGTTTGAATTTAAGATTTTCAAAAACAGGTAGAAAATAATGATAAATTTATTTAGACGTATGGAGTGGTGAAATATAATAGGATCTATCTCTTCATTTGTGGTTGTCTCATTAGTAGCATTTGTCTTGATTAGGTGGTTAAAGAAATGTGACTTGAAGCTTGTGGAAGCCAAGTATTTTCAACAGGTGCAGCATTACATACTTCAATAGTGGGGAGAAACCTTGAGGTTGTTTTCAAAAGAATAAATAAATAAATTGGTGAAAGCATCTAATAATTATTCAAATGAAATGTGGTATTGGGAAGTGGTGTCTTTGGAACTGTATTCAAATGCATTATACTAGAAGGTACTTCTGTGGCCATTAAAAATTCCATGCAAGATTTCAACTTGTAGAAGATGATCACGACTTTCTAAATGAAGTTACTGTGTGCAAGGCTTTTGAGGATCCTGTATCTGTTTTGAAAGGCTCAAATCAATCAAATGTTAAGAGTTTAATCTAGCATACAATCAAAACAAAAACAAGGAAACTCTAAGTTAAGGCACCTCAGATTGAGCTAAAAACAGGTGCACCCAAGCACTGTTTGATTTGCTCTGATAAGAGGGATGTGGGTGTGCTCTTTAGGCACTTGGAGCATACTCTAATGCATTCTAAGATGGTTTGAGACTCATGAAAACCCCAAAAAATGACACAATAATGGGTAGAACACCCAAGAGTTCCCCTAAGGCCTCAAGAACTCAAACTATGATGCTTAAATGGAGATTCAATGCAAGTGTGATTATGCTAAGATTGATTTTAGACCAAATAGAAATGTGATATGATGCTATGCTATGCAAAACAACAATAAAAACTATGTTAATCCATTATTACTAAGCTATGATGAGCTAAAATGCTTGAAAGTAAACTAAATTAGAATGATTTGTGCTAAGTCTAGAAATAAAAGGGCATGATAACAATGCATGAGAATGAAAGTTAAGATAATGAATTTGCTCTTGAAAGGAGGAGCATTTATAGGATTTGGAAAGGAGGAATGAATGGCCAAGATCAAAATCCTTAAGAGAGGCCAAGATTCATTCAAAGGGGAGCACATGGATTGTGCTAGTTCAGGGCCACCTCCTTGTGACAAGTGTCACAAGGGCATTGGGTTGAAAGATGGGAGGAATGTGCACAATTTGGGAAATGTGCCTAAGGTCAAAGGGTGTAAGAAAGGGGTGAGGGGCTTCTTAAATGCATGATAAATGCATGTAAGAGGGATAAGGAGGCCTTAAATGCACTTAATGCATGTAAGAGAAGTCTCTAGAAGTTTGTTGACTTTGGGTTAAGCTTAGGAGTTGGCTAACCTTAGTTAGGGAATGTGATAGGATTAGGGGGGGATTAGGATTAGGATTAGGACTTTCTAGAAGAGTCTAGAATTTCCTAGGGATAAACATGGATTTTAGGAAATAAATAAAGATTTATTTATTTCCAAGGCTTTAATGAGTTTGAGGCTCATTAGGGGAAGGGTTTGACTAGGAGTCAAATGAGACTTAGATTAGCTTAGGGAAAGTAGGTAATTTCCCCTAAATGGGTTTAGGGAAGGATTAGGAAAGTTCTAGAAGAGTCTAGAGTTTTCCTAGGGTAAAACAGGAATTAAGGATTAATATTTAATCTTAATTAAATATCTTGAGTTGGGATTAGGGTTAGGAAATGAGGGGATTAGCCTTTAATCGAAATTAAAGAAGGATTAGAAGATTCTGGAAGAGGTTAGTGGTCTTAAGGAAATTGGCCAAGTTTTGGGCAAAAAATAAATAAATTATTTATTTTGGGATTTTTGGTCAATTTATTAATTAAATAATTAATAAATAAGGAGATAATGTTTAAATAAGATTTAAACATTTTTGGGAGGGATTTCTTAATTAAATATTTTTAGTTAAGATAAAGGGATTTAATGACATAAAAATAAATTAAATAATTAATTAATTAATAAATGATGATGTCATTAGGGATTTTTCAAAAAATAAAAATACTTTATTTTCTAAAGGATTTCTAGGTGTCTACAGTTACAATTCTTATTCAAATCAATCATAGAAACATAGTGAAATATCAATCATAGAAATATAGTGAAATTCATAGGTTGTTGCATTCAAACTGAATTTCTATTATTTGTATTTGAATTCATTCCAAATGGAACACTATTTGAACATTTACAATCCAAGGAAGGATGTTTGCCTTGGGTGTCACGTCTGCAGATTGAAACCAATATGATAGAGGCTTTGGCATATCTTCATTCTGGAGCATCTCAACCGATTTTTGATGGGGATGCAAAATTGTCTAATATTATTTTGAATGAGATATTTTCACCTAAAGTTACAAATTTCAGAATTTCTCATTTGATCTCAACTTCCAATGACACACATCTCATAACAAATATAATTGGCAAAAGGGGAGACTTAAATCTTGAGTACTTCCAAACATATCAACTCACCAAAAAAAGTGATGTGTACAGTTTTGGTGTTGTCCTCATTGAGCTTATAACACGTCTTGAACCACTGAGTGCAGAAAGGACTAGCGAGGAGTGGAGCTATTTAATCTTTTCCCCTCCAGAATCAATAACAATCGACTTAGGGAAATCTTAGATAGCAAGGTATTGGAGGTGGATAATCTGCAACGGATGGAAGATATGTCTATTACCAGAAATACAATGAAAGAAGGTTGTTTCATGTTTCAACAGTCGAAATGTATTTCTCCATTGCCAGCGCTCGTTTCTAGCCATAGAAAAGCTGGTAGTCAATGTTTTGAAACCCTTAAAAACTTGAAAGAGTACGGGCCAGTTGTATCAATTATGTACCTACTGCTACCAATTACATTTTATTGAGTTTACAAGTAGTGAACTTGAGTTTACCTATGCAGATTGGCATGAACATAGACTGACAATTAGTTTACTAATTATTTTAACCGGTTGAATTTGGACTAACACTTTAATACTCATCCTGATGATGGATCACTGAGTGTGATCCGAAACGTTGATGCTAAAAACTCATACACAATCGAATCTAGAAATTTATTGAGTATTATTAATGGATTGTGGAAATCTCATATTGTTATTGAACTTTCTCATCCTAATGATGGATCATTGAGTGTGATCTGAAACGTTGATGCTCAAAACTCATACACAATCGAATCCAAAAATTTATTGAGTATTATTAATGGATTGTGGAAATCTCATATTGTTACTTCAGTACTCTCCAACTAATTTCTAATTAATCACTATTTGTTGCCTCATTTACATCTAATATCTAAATTATATCTGATTTCATAAATTTCCTCCTTCAATAGAATTGATTTCATAAATTCCCTCCTTCAATAGAATCTTTTTACAATATTTCAATTTAAAGATAAATTTGAACATTACAACTTTATCAGTGATGGTTACAATTAATGAATTAAATTATTTTTTTCCAGTTATTTTAAAATTAGTATTTATTTTATCAAAAATATAATTAATAATTGATATATATATTTTATTTTAATTAATTTTAAGCTTTTCATAGTATTTTTAATTTATTATTTAGTTTTTAAGTATATTTTGTAATTTTTAATATATGACAATTCTTATGTTAAAATTATATGCTAATATTATAAGATGAAATTGGTTCATATAATTACTATTTTAAAATTACATCTATTGACATATAATATAATACTATATTTTATATTTCAATATATATATATCCATTTCTTATATATATATATATATATATATATATATATATATATATATATATATATATATATATATATATATATATATATATATATATATATATATATATATATATATATATATATATATATATATATATATATATATATATATATATATATATATATATATATATATATATATATATATATATATATATGTTATAATATTATATTTTATATTTCAAAATATATATCAATTTGTTATATGCAACTTTTGAAAATCTCGTTTCTCATTGTTGGGATTGGAAGGCCAACAAACTTTTGTCTGTTGTAGCCTTGCCCTTTTAGCTACTCAATATGAGCTTATAAATAAGACACTTCCTTTCATTTGTAAACATTTTGATTTGAAGTTAATATAATTCTTCTGCTCTCAGTGTGGACATAGCCACTATTGTGGTGAACCGCGATAAATAGCGTGTTCTTTATTATTTGCAATCTGCTCTTAAATCTCTATTTTTCTGGTCTTTATTTCAAACTCTTTAAATTCTACAATTGGTATCAAAGCGAGGTTAATCGCTGGTTTAGATTTTGGTAATTGAAATTTCAAAATCATGGAGGATATAAGAGTTCAAAAATTTTCCAGGAATAACTACGAGATATGGAAGATTCAATTAAAGTCTCTGTGAGTCAACAAAGAGCTTTCGCTTGCACTTGAAGGAAAAGCAAAGAAACCCTCAGCCATGTCAGATGAAGATTGGGGAAAGCTTGATGAGAAAGCCATGGTGGCAATCTTTCTTGCATTAGGTGATAATGTACTATATAATGTTTCAAACAAAAATATAACCAAAGACATATGGGATAAACTGGCTTCAACATATGCACAAGCATCCGCTGTGAACAAAGTCTTCATCATGAAGAAGTTATACAAATTTAAGATGAGGGAAGGTGAAGCTATGACAAATCATCTCAACGAATTTAACACCTTGATTAGCCAAGAAAATTCAGTTGGCATGACACAAGATGATGAGAATAAGGCTGATCTATTGCTATGTTCTCTTCCTAATAGCTGGGATGGACTTTTGACAGCCATAAGCACTTTAGCATCAACTACCAAGAAGTTAGTTTTTTATGAAGTTTCAGCCACCCTGCTCTTCGAAGATTTTAGGAGAAAGAATGATGAGTCCTCTTCCAATAATGCTCTCACAATGGTGAGCACTGAAAATAGAGGAAGTAGCCAATATAGAGGTAGATTTAATAACAATCAGAGGTCCCAATCTGCAAGAAGATCACAGTCAAGAGGGAGACAAAATGGTTGTTGGTTTTGTGGGAAGGTTGGGCATGTTAAGAAAGATTGTAGAAAATTCAAGAAGGCACAAGAACAAGTATTGGACAGTCAAGCAAACATAACTCATGAAAAGGATCCAGGTATTATAATTTTATCTACAAGTGATACAAAAGTTGATTCGTGGGTAATTGATTCAGGAGCTTCCTTTCATGTTTCCTCTCTCATAGATGCATTTACAAATTATCAAGAAGGAGAATTCGGAGAGGTATATTTAGGTGATAATAGAGCATGTAAAATTATTGGGAAAGGAGATGTTGTCTTGCATCTTGAAGGAGGAGAAAAATTAATTCTCAAAGATGTTAGACATGTTCCTCAATTAAAGAGGAATCTGATTTCTGCAGCTAATTATACACCCAAGGATTTAAAACTGAACTCATAGATGCATGAAAAATAGTCAAAGGTTCATTGGCTATTGCTAAAGGAGACAAAATTGGTAGTCTCTATATTTTGAAACCTATTGATAAGGTGGGAGCTACTTTGACACTTGTGGACAGTGATGTTGTTCTTTGGTATCAAAGGCTAGGCCATATGAGCAAGAAAGGCCTTGAGGTAAAGCTGAATTGTGATCAACTATCAAGTCTCAAATTTGCAAATTTGGAGTTTTGTGAGCATTGTCTTCATGGGAAACAAAAGCGGTTCAGTTTCTTGAAGGATGGACATGACAAAAGGACAACACCTTTGGAGTTAGTGCATTCAGATGTCTTCAGACCTATGGAGGTGCACAATATTTTTTCACCTTTCTTGATGATAACACCCAAAAGGTATGGGTTTATATGCTTTCTAGAAAATCTGAGGTATTCTCTAAATTTAAAGTTTTTAAAGCTCTTGTGGAAAATCAGAGTGGTCATAAAATTAAGTGTTTGAAAATGGATAATGGAGGTGAATTTTGTTCATTGGAGTTTGATAAATTTTGTGTAGATCATGGTATAAGATGGATTAAGGTTGTTCCTTATTCCCCTCAAGAAAATGGGGCAGTAGAACAGTTAAATAGAACCATTCTTGAGAAAGCACGGTGTATGCTTTCCAATGCCGGTTTGGGCAAAGAATTTTGGGTAGAAGCCTGCAATACAGCAGTCTATTTAATCAATAGGACTCCTTCATCTCATCTAGATTTTGGTATTTCGAAAGGGGAATGGCTGGGAAAAAGGATTTCATACTCACACATCAAATTTGGTGTGAAGCTCATGTTCATGTCCCAAAAGAAAGAAGGACGAAACTGGGTTTCAAATCACAAAAGGGCATATTTATGGGATATGGAGAAGACCAATTCAGTTACAAAATTTGGGATCCAATTGAAGAGTGAATCATTTGCAGTCGTGATGTTATTTTTAATGAGAAAAAATTCCCAGCTCTCGCAGACATTGATAAGTCTGGAAAGGATTACATTTTTTTTCAAAATACCTTCAAATGGTATTGCCTCTACTCATCAGGGGAAAAGTTCCCTTTAGACAACTCCAACCTCCATTCTAATTCCTCCCTCTCATTCCTCATCAAGCAAGGATGACTACACACCTGGAAATTTGTTCGATGAAGAATAGAGAAATCTGTTTGATTACACTCAGAGTTTTCAAGAAAATAGGGGAGAGACCATGCTCTTCCCTTCCCCTCTTCATAACATTTCCTACCACAGCCCTCACTACAGTCCTCAAGCAACTTGTGGCTATGATGAAACAACACATGGTAGTCCACTGCTATCTCACGATAGGGATGGAAGACCCCATGATAGGCATAATATATCACATGCCAATCTCCAGCATGATAGTCTTCAAACTCCTCATGGCAATTTGAAATCTCCACATGGCAGGGGTCAATTAATTCATGACAGGAATGAGAGAACTGAAGTAGCTCACGATAGTTTTCAAACTCATCATGACTAGCATGGAATAGCTCACGGTAGGCATAACAGTCCTCACGATAGTCTGCAGACTCCTCATGACATGTCCTATGATGAGCCAGGATCGTTTGAAGGAGGCTTGCACACATAAGGATGGGTGATGTCAAAAACAATGGAAGTTGCTTCCTTGCATAAGTTTATTCTTCCCCACCTTATGTAGCAGGAAATAGACATGTGTATTGGGGATAGAGGCAGGTTCTTGACCTCTCACCATGCATCACACATTGATAGCACTTTGCATGCTCCCTTGTTTGATCAACATGTGACAGAGGAAGGAGGTCCATGGCAGCAGCATCATGGTATCCATGATGTGCAACACCAGGGAGCTGTGGGTGCAAGGATACATGGTATTCTTGGTAACTAGTTGGAGGATTTAAATCACCATGAAAATAGAGACTCTTCACTTGGTGAAAATACGGATGCCTCACACAAATCATCTGGTGTGAAATCAATAGATCTATCAAATTTCAATCAATCTGGTCAAATTAATATGGGAAATGATGATAATCAATTAAAGAGAATTCATTCTTGTGAGCCAGATCATACTGAATTGAGAAGATCCTCAAGACAAAGGAAAGTTCCAACAAAATTCTTTGATTATCAGCTATTATTTGCTAAAGAGGCAGAGCCAGAACTATTAATTTTTGAGCAAATTGAACCTGCAAATTATAAAGAGGAATGTATAAGCACTGACAAGAACAATTGGTTTGTTGCTATGACAAATGAAATGAGTTCTCTTGAAGAAAATGACACTTGGAATTTTGGTCTCTCTTCCACCAAATTGAAAACCACTCAAGAACAAGTGGGTCTATAAATTGAAAGATGAAGGAGGAGGTAAAAAATGGTTCAAATCTCGGTTGGTAGTAAAAGGATATGCTCAGAAATAGGGGATTGATTTCACTAAAATATTCTCTCCGATTGTGAAGATGACATCCATCCGAACAGTATTGGGATTAGCAGCCATTTCAGATCTTGAATTGGAACAATTAGATGTTAAGACAACATTTTTACATGGAGACATAAATGAGGAGTGGTATATGCCTCAACCTGAAGGTTTTGTTAAAAAGGGGCAGGAACATCTCTATTGCTGGCTGGTGAATCCATAATAGTGGGTTACACTTTTTGGCTTGAATGGACACTGAACTCTACACTTTGAAAAAAAAATCAAATTCAGATGCATATTATCGTTAAACCATTTGAAATCAGAAGATGAAGTAAACTAGAGTCTTTTAGGATTTTCTGTCTAGATTCTAAATATATTTTTTATTTTTATTTTTGAATTGATTTTAATAGTTTTTTCTTTCTCCCACAAAAACTGGTATATTGCTGAAAATGTCATTTTCAAAGAGTTACATTGTTTTCATAGAGCATAACTTTTTTTTCTAAAATATATATCAATGTGCTTCTTTCGAATTTAGTTTTGTAACATCCATATGGAGGGCATGCAATTGGTCTGACAGAATTATCACAATTATTCCATATTTTATTAATGTTTGAAGTTGACTAAAGCGTAATTTTGACGTACCTTGACTACATAGCTTATAACTTGTCTTGTATTTGTCCTATTTCATTTTTATTTTTTTTATAGAAAGAGAACTTCAATACCTAGGGCATAGACATTTTTTAGAATTATTTTTCTCTCATTTATTATTTTTCCATAAGTGTCAAACACAGAGGTAGACATACGGTGAAATATATATGTTTAGTAGAACTAAAAATGCAAAGTCATAATAAACTTAATATATATTAACATTATTATCATCGTAAAGATTTTTCTTAGTAGCACCTTACTACATAGATAGGTTTTTCAAATGGATTCATTTGATCTACCAAAAGATAAAGTCAAAGTGATTTTTTTGTCAGCATTTTAATAGGTGTGAAGAAGACTCCATTGTAGTTATAAATGAGGAGTATAAATGTTATATCAATGTTTTTCTTATCTAAGAGGCTTCGAGCTAACCATTTGTAAAAAATTCCTTCAAATAGAACCTCTCAAGGCTGAAATCATCATATTTTATTAAAAATGTGTTATTTTAGCAAAAATTAACATCTCTAAAAAAGTGTAACCCACTATTGTGGGGTCACCCCGGCTGAAGCGTAGTTTGTATGAGCTCAAGCAAGCCTCGAGACAGTGGTATGTCAAGTTTGACTCCTTCATGCTTGAACATAATTTTATCATATGTGATTTTGATCCATGCATTTACTACAAGACACTCTCGAATGGTGAATTTGTTATTCTTCTTCTCTATGTTGATGACCTGTTAGTAGTAGGCACAAGCTCTAAAATTGTTAGTGAGCTGAAAACTAAATTGGCAAGCACATTTGCTATGAAGGATTTAGGGGCAGCCAAGAAGATTCTTGGTATGACTATCACTCGGGATAGGAATAAGAAAGTAATTACATTGTCACAAAAAGAATACATTGACAAATTAATTTAGAGATTTGGTATGGCTGATGCGCATAGTGTTTCTACTCCACTTGCTTCACATTTTCAGTTATCAGCACATTTGTGTCCACAAACACAAGAGGACAAGGAATATACGGAGGACATCCCTTACAAATCTGCAGTTGGTAGCATTATGTATGCTATGGTTTCAACACGTCCTGAGATTGCTCATGCGGTGGGAGTTGTGAGTAGATTCATGAGCAATCCCGGGAAGACTCATTGGGAGGCCATCAAATGGATATTAAGATATCTTAAAGGCACTTCAGATTTGGTCTTATGTTTTTGTAACAATAATGAATAGTTATAGGGATTCACAAATTTAGATCTTGCCAGAGATTTGGATAAGCGTAGATCTACTACTGGCTACACATTCATGTTCATTGGAGCTGCTATTAGTTGGGCCTCAAGGCTGCAACATTATATTTCTCTTTCTTCCGCTGAAGCTGAGTATTTGGTGCTTTCTAAAGGTGCTCAAGAGATGATTTGGTTGCAGTGATTACTTGGTGAAATGAAGTATCAATAAAATGATTATGTTCTATTCAATGACAGTTGCAGCACCATCTTTATGGCTCATAATCATACCTCTCAGCAATGTTCAAAACACATTGACATCCATGCTCACTTTGTTCGGCACATGGTTGAAGAGTACAGGTTGAAGGTTGAAAAGATTGATACTAAGATCAATTTGGTAGATATATTCACAAAAGTTGTAACCAAAGAGAAGTTTGAATGTGCAAGAGCTTCTCTTGGACTTGTTAAACTGAAGTAGGTAAGCATGTAGAGCAGGGGAATGCCTGATCAGCTAAATTATCCATTTACTTTTGATGGGAGTTTTTTGGGATTGGAAGGCCAGTAGACTTTTGTCTGTTGTAGCCTTGCCCTTTCAGATGCTCAATATGAGCTTATAAATAACACTCTTCCTTTCATTTGTAAACATTATGATTTGAAGTTAATATAATTCTTCTACTCTCAGTGTGGACATAGCCACTATTGTGGTGAACCACGATAAATAGCGTGTTCTCTGTTATTTGCAATCTGCTCTTAAATCTCTATTTTTCTGGTCTTTATTTCAAACTCTTTAAATTCTACACTCGTCACATTGCCATTCTCGTTTCTTGTTTCTGGTAACATACGAAGATATTGGAAGGTTAGCATGAGAATGCCTTCATTTGGAAAGGAGGAAAAGACCATCGATGAAAAAAGTCATGGAGGAATTTTTCTGGGCAAGAGGTGGCGTAGGAAAGAAAATAACTCGTGACAGTGTAAAGTGTGATGATGCAATAGTTGAGTAGACAAGATTTTCTGTAGAAGCATCAGAAACATCATACAAATTCAGGAGTTACACTTTTCCATCCTCTATTGTGAGTACATCAAAAGAGCCATTCACTGCACTGATTGAGATGTCAACCATGTCCGAACAATTGAGTTCAAAGGAGAGCATTTCTAGTCTATTTTAACACTCTTCAGTCTGCTAGATAAGACTAAATATCATAGGGCTTGCAATAGATTAAATGTTCTAGTGCACATCTTTGACGACGTATGATAACCAACCAATTAGCAAGCATACCATACCATACTCTCGGATGAAGGTTAAATATTATAGTGATTGTGCTGGGTTATGCAAAAAAAAATGAACGTTTATTAGAGTTTATGATGGATAGATTAAAAAATAATAATTAAACTGTTATCAATAGTTTTTTCTATCTATAATTTGTAATTCAGATGAAAAAGTTGAAGGTACCATTAAAGTAATTCGAGTCTATATTTTTAATAGATAAGAGACATGTTGCAAATGCAATAGTTTTGTTATTTTATATGTAAGCCTATGGAAAGGCATGGTTTCCACAACCCCCACTTCTCCTCTAGCTCCTAAAAGATCTTATATTATCTACAATTCAAAGGAACCTAAGAAATGAGAGCAGATGCCAATCTTGTTGCAGCAGCAGTTTGAAGCAGGCAAAGAACAGGGGATCTTTATTTCTTAGTTTTCTGAGTACGACAAAGAGCAGCAACTCTATCTTATGATATTAAATATCTTTTTTTTTTAACTATATAAACACATAAATGCACAACATTTTGGGCTAATTTTTGTTTTGTTAAAAAAATAATTTTGTTCACTGTTTCTTTTCTTTTCTCTCTATTTTTTGTCTACCTCTTACTTTCAAAAAGGAAGACATGTAAATTGTACAATTAGATAAAAAGATGATTTCAATATCTAGAAAGAGTGGTTCATATTGAACACTAAAATTAAAAGAAATAAAAGAAAAATCTTCAACTCCAATTTTCATGGCACTATATTTTATATTTTATATTATGAAGGAATGCAAGGTTTATTTGTTACTGGAGTGTTCTATTGAACTGAACTATTAGTCCTTACAAGACCAACTTATCTTTAGTTAAGATTTGACTTATTTCTAACAACCTCCTTACATTTCAAGAAATCAAACAGAAATCCAAAAACTAGCCCATCTTTAATTCAGATTTGACTTATTTCTAACAACCTCCTTAAACCTCAAGCAATAAAATAGAAATCCAAAAACTATTGGGGACCACCAGATGATTTTCCATGTATTTCTATTTGAATCACTTTTACAGTATTTAATGGAGTCTCTGCTTCCTCTATATACTGATAAGGATTGGTTTGTACTACCAAAGGGATAACTGGTATAATGCAGATATTAGTGATGATTCACACAACTTGATGTTGCGTTAAGGTAAGAAAAATGCATGGACTTGACAGTAATAATGCCCATTTTGGGGCCTACCTGCAGTCCTTATTGATTGCACAGTGTGGTATTTATTATATGGTTGCATGTATTTAATTTTATAGTTGATAGTTGCAGATATTCAATATTGTAGTTGTATTATTGGTGAATATGGTTGAATCCCATAATTTCACCTCCCTTTTTGATTTTGTATATAATGGTTTCCCTACCTCTCTATTCTCGAGGCAATTTGGGGCTTTTGCATTTTTCTTTATTTTGTGATCAGCATATCACTGATTGATTGATTCGGTTGCCTTCATCTAGTATTAGAGCCAGTTTATAAAAAATCTCTATTAAGATTCATATGCAAAGAAAGACAGAAGAAGCTAAAGACTGCAAGATTAGTGATTTGTAAATCACACTTCAGTTAAAGCTGCTTCGAAGAAGTTTGCAACTTAGTTTTAGTTATTATTTTTTTTTTCAGTTTCTATGAGATTTTTGTTGTTGCAGGGAGAATCATTACAGAGAAAGTATCCAGAGAACAAGTTAAAGATTGAAAGTTGATAGATCTAGTAGAGAAGAAATCAGAGAGAAAGACCACAACATTAATCATAGCCCTTAGCAAACTTGCTCAATAAAAAAAATAGCAGGATGCAGATCCAAGCTAGCCTTCTTTATTGTTGTTGTTTGCATTTTTTATGAAGTTTTCATTGTTTGCAGTTGAAAAGAGACTAGGTCATTGCAATTGAAAGGAGATCTGGCCATGTGGAGGTAGCACAAAATAAGGGAAGCAAGCATCCTTTTCAAAAGTTCATTTCTTTTTAAAAAGAAAATTTGACTTTTAGTGGAGCAAAGCCTAATGTTTTTAAAACTTTATTAAAATTTTGATTATATGCTCACTTTTCTTCCGTGAATATGAATTTTATTTAAAAGAGGGAATTTATTTTAAAAAAAGGAAATGATATATTGGAACTTGTATTAAAGGAGTTAAAAGTGATTTTTTTTTAAAGTGAGAAATAAATCTTTTGTATCTAAGTGCATTATCGGTTGAAACCAATAATTATTTCTCAAAAAATATTATAATAAAAAAATCATTTTGTGTGTGTCCCATTTGAAGGGACAAGGAGAGTATTCTTTTGCAAATCTCTCCTAGACTTTGTGTTGAGCAACTTGGGTCATTGTGCATATTTTTATGGCAAATATGGCAGGCAATGTAATGTCTAATGTGTTCATTCCCGTCTTTGAAAGAGACAATTTTACATATTGGTGCACTAGAATGCAAACTCTGCTCAAATCTAAGGATTTGTGGGAAATTGTTCAAAACGGCTATGTTGAGATAGCAGATGTAAATGCATTAAATGACCAACAAAAAAGGGAATACAAAGAAAATGTAAAGAAAGATAACGAAGCATTATTATTAATTCAGGGTGCACTCACTCAAGCTATTTTTATGAGAATAAGTGGTGCTCTTCATTCTAAGAAAGCATGGCAAATATTAAGGAATGCATATCAAGGTGCACAAACTGCTAAATTGCAAACAATGAGAAAGAACTTTGAAAATGTAAAGATGACAAGTAATGAATCTGTCAATGAATTTTTGACAAAGGTAGAAGGTCTAGTGAGTCAGATGAAAATACTAGGGGAAGATATAGATGACAAGCATGTCATTGAAAATATTTTAAGAAGCTTGATTCTAAAATTTGAAGGTGTGGTCTCCACAATTGAGATATCTAAGGATCTCTCAAGCATGCACATTGATGAATTAAGTGGAATTTTGTTAACTGCTGAAGAAAGAATGCAAAGTAATGAAGAAAGCTTAGAGAAAGCATTTTCCTCTAAAGCCAATATAAGAGGAAAAAGAAACACATTCTTCAAGAGTCATAATAAACATGACGATAACAACAAGAATGAATACAAAGGTGAATTTAGCAATTCCAGAGGAAGATGAAATTATTTCAGAGGAAGAAGTAGCAACTTCAGAGGAGCTGGAAGAGGAAGAGGTAGAAGTAATGGGGGAGATAATAGTAAAAGGAATGTCCAATTTTTTCATTGCAATAAGTTTGGACATTATGCTTCAAAATGTTGGAGTAAACAAGGTGAAACCGAAAAGAGAAGTGCTCATAGCACTATTCAAGATAAACAAAATTTGTTTATTTCTTGCCTCAATACAAGTTTAAGTGAAAATAATATGTGGTATATAGACTCTGGATGTTCTTCACATATGACATCTAATGAGAATCTATTTGTCAACTTGGATAAAAAGCATCAAAGTATTTTAGTACTAGGAGATAATAATTCTCATGGAATCAAAGGTAAGGGTACCATTGCAGTTACAACAAAATATGGTGAAGTGAAGCATATCAATGAAACATTATTGGTTCTAGCACTCAAAAAGAATTTGTTGTCTGTTGGAAAAATGTTAGAGAAAAATTATCAAGTAACTTTTGATAAGAATGAGTGCATAATAAGAGATAAATTAAAAAAGAATACAATTGTTGCAAGAGCACAAATGATAGGAGATAGGATGTTTCATCTTCATTTTACTCATGGTAACCAAGCACTAAGGTCTAGTGAAATGAGTGAAAGTAAGATTTGGCACAAGAGATATGGTCACCTCAGTTTTAATGGGTTAATTTTACTCAAAAGATTAAAAATGGTTGAAGGTCTACCATTAATTGAAGACAGAAAAGAGGTGTGTGAAAAGTGCATTGTTGGAAAACAACATAGGATACAATTTCCTGTTGGTAAATCTAGTAGAGCTAAACAACATCTTGAGATAATCCATACAGATTTGTGTGGTCCTATGGAAACACCTTCTTTGAACAAATCCAAGTATTTTCTAACCTTCATTGATGATTACTCAAGAAAAACTTGGGTATATTGTTTGGTTTCAAAATCAAACGTATTTGAAAAGTTTGTAGAGTTCAAAAACTTGGTTGAAAAACAAAGTGGTAAGTATATCAAAGTGATAAGGTTAGACAATGGAGGTGAGTACAAGTCAAATTAATTTATTGTTTTTTGCAAAAATCATAGAATCAAAAGAGAGTTCACTACTTCCTTCACTCCACAACAAAATTGAGTTGCTCAAAGGAAGAATAGGACAATTGTTGAAATGGCAAGAAGTATGTTGACAGAGAAAAAATTGGATAAAAGTTTTTGTGCAGAAGCAATATACACAATAGTGTATCATCTAAATAGAAGTCCCACAAAAGTAGTTAAAGGGATGACTCCTGAACAAGCATGGTCTGGGGTAAAGCCAAGTGTTGATCACTTGAGAGTATCTGGGTGTGTTGCTTATGTAGATATACCAAAATAAAAAGGTCTAAGTTAGATGATAAAGGCCTTAAATGCATTTTTATTGGTTATGGAAATGAAAATCAAGAATACAGATTGTATGATCCAATAGCGAAAAAGCTTATGATAAGAAGAGGTGTGGTATTCAATTAAATAGCAGAATACACCAAAGACAATGAAACAAAAGGAAAAGAGATAATTATTGATGAGATTGAAGAGGAGGACGAAGAAGATGTACTTGAATCATCTAGTGCACGAGAAAGAAAATATCAAAAATATCAAAGAAGGACAGAAAAGAATCATCCATCGACTCTTATGTTGGATTCAAATTTTGAAAAGATGACAACAAGGTCACAAGTAAAAGTTAATTTTTCTTTGATGACTCAAATCATGGAAAATAATGAGCCACAAACATTTGAACAAGCTCAAGAAAAAGAAGAATGGATTGAAGCAATGAACAATGAAATAGACATAATTGAAAAGAATGACACATGGGATTTGGTTCAATTACCTCCTGGTAAGGAAGTTATTGGTACAAGATGTGTGTACAAGACAAAGTATAAATTTGATGGAAGCATTGATAAGCATAAGGCTAGATTGGTAGCCAAAGGGTACATGCAATAGGAAGGTATTAATTATACTGGGACATTTGCACCTGTAGCACAGATGGATACTATCAAATTGGTTTTGGCATTAGAAGCTCGAAAGAGTTGGATAGTTTATCAAATGGATGTGAAGAGTGCTTTCTTGAATGGATATATTGATGAGGAAGTGTATGGTTCACAACCTAAAGGTTTTGAAATACCTTCTAAAGAACATTATGTTTGCAAATTAAAGAAGGCCTTGTATGGTCTCAAATAGGCACGAAGAGCATGGTGTTCAAGAATAGACTCATACTTATAGCAGAAAGGTTTTTCACAAAGTCAATCAGATCCAAATCTCTATATCAGAAGCTCAGCTAAGGATATCTTTATCTCAGTTCTCTATGTTGATGATCTTATCTATACAGGGAATAATCCAACTTTATTTGCAGAGTTTAGATTAGCCATGATTATTGAGTTTGAAATGATAGATTTGGGACAAATGCACTACTTTCTTGGTATAGAAGTATGGAAAAACAAAGATGAAATATTTGTCTCAGAAAAAATACACTTCAGATATCCTACAAAAATTTTAGATGTAGAGTTGCAAACTAGTTGCAACACCTATTGAAGTTGGAATTAAATTGTCTACTTTAGATGTGTCAGATCCAGTAAATCCCACTCTATATAGATAGTTGATTGGAAGCTTGATCTACTAAAATACTACTCATCCAGATATCACATTTGTAGTGAGTTTAGTCTCTAGGTTCAAGTCAGAGCCTAAGGAAACACATTGGAATGAAGATAAAAGGATTCTCAAATATGTTAAAGGGACATTGAGCTATGGTCTCAAATTTTAGCATTTAGAGGATAGCAGATTGGTTGGCTATATAGATTTAGATTGGGCAAGTTCTACTGATGATCATAAGTCTACTTCTGGTTACTCTTTTAGCCTTGGTTCTATAGTATTATCTTGGAAGTCCAAAAAACAACCTACAGTATCACTTTCCACTAGAGAGGTAGAATACAAAGTTGTAACATCAGCAGCTTGTCAAACTGTATGGTTGAGAAGACTACTAGAAGACTTACACCACATTCAAAGTGAACCTACCTTGTTGTATTGTGACAAAAAGAGTGCTATAGAAATGAAAAAGAATCCACTATTTCATAGTAGAACCAAAGACATTGAGATACAACATCACTATATCAGGGAATTGGTTAAACAAGGTTTGATCAAAATTGTGTACTGCAATACAGAAGATCAGATTGCTGATATCTTTACAAAGGCTCTAGCTCGTGAAAGGTTCCAGAAGCTCAGGGATCTACTTCATGTTCTTCCCAATGGTCATTATGGGGGAGAATGATAGAAATAATGCCCATTTTGGGGCCTACCTACAGTCCATTGACTGCACAGTGTGGTATTTATTATATGGTTGCATGTATTTAATTTTATAGTTGATAGTTGCAGATATTCAATATTGTAGTTGTATTATTGGTGAATATGGTTGAATCCCATAATTTCACCTCCCCTTTTGATTTTCTATATAATGGCTACCCTACCTCTCTATTATCAATGCAATTTGGGGCTTTTGCATATTTCTTTGTTTTGTGATCAACATATCACTGATTTATTGATTCAGTTGCCTTCAGGACTCCCATATGGGAAGAAGAACCAGGTGATAAATCAAGTGAAACAATTGAATTTACACTAATTCTTATACCCAAAGAAGAATTGATGTATAATAAAAGAGTTTGGCATTGCTGCAAGTGCTTTAGAAGAACCTATAAAACCACCAATTGAACCGAAGTATACACAACTTCTAATCAATGGCCAGTTTGTTGATGCAACCTCTAGAAAAATGTTTCCAACAATTGACCCTAGGATTGGGGATTTCATTATTCATGTTGTTGAAGGTGATGTGGAAGATGTGGATAGAGTTGTAAAAATAATTTTTTTTGATGAAGCACCTGCTGATTGTGAAGTTCAATTTGCATATGATTTCAATTTCTCTAACTTTCTTTTTGTTCTATGTGCAATATTGTTCTTTTGTTCTTGAAAATTTTTTCTTCTTCTTTTTATGTTCTCTTGTATTCTAATGATAGATCATGTAGTATGATGTAAAATGATGATGATAAAAAAAAATTATGCAATCAAATTTAGAAATTGTCGTGATTATTTATATGAATTGTAGAAATCTGGTAGCTCTGATATTATTCTTTTATTTAGTATGTTGTAGAAACATTTTGCTCTATTTTTCAACCAGAGCTAATGCTTCTATGTAAGATTTTGAACATTTATCTAGATGAGACCATCAATGATGAATATGCAAAAAAAGAAAAGGATCAACATTTAAGTCTTGTTTCTATTTGTAAGATTTGAGCAATACAAATCCACAAAACCTGAAGATCACTTGCATACAAAACCTGTTAGAAGGAAGTAGAGACAACAAGAGGTCAAGGGTTTGACTCAAAAATATGAAGAAGAAAATATCCTTAATTAATGAATGAATAAAATATACAATGGATCATCCTTATAAAGGAGATCGAAAGCCTTGAAAGGCAAACCCTAGTGCATGTAATAATTAGTTAAATTATTACAAGACTAATGCATGCAAGTTTATATTTAAAACAACTAGTGCATGAGTTTAAAACAACTCGTGCATGTATTTAAATATAAACAACTAAAGAAAAATGAGTTGACATCTTACGAAGGGAGTGAAGTTAATTAAGATAATTAATACTTTACTCTAACACCCCCCCTTAAGATGAGCAACAATGTAGCTACAAACAATGCAAAAAGAAAGCAAAGGAAACTACAATGCTGAAAGCATAAAAATTGGTCCCGGCAACATGGCTTGATGAGGTACCCAACATAACCAAATATATCTAAAATAGAGAAATAGAGAAAACCCAGTGGGAAAAAACCCTACTCCAAAAAGAGATAGAAAAATGCAAAAAAAGAAATGGCTCAAGAGACTCTCTCAAAATCATAAGTACAACTAGCCCCCCATGAGAAAGGGATAAGACACCAAATCCCCCCTAGAATAATGGAACCCCTATGGAAATGATCAAACCAATGAAACTTCAATGTGGAAGAAATAAAGGCACAGAACAAGGAAACCCCTGAATGAGAGGTGAAACTGAAAGGCCTAATTGATGCTCAAATGAGAAAACACGAGGATCCTAAAAGGGAATCCCCAATGTAGGTGGTGTGACAGGTGTGCTGACACTATCATGAAAGAGGAGATGAATGTCCTCTATAGAATCCTCAAAAAGTGCACCTGGAGGCTTGATGAATGGAGCTCGAGGGTTAGGTAGTGTTGAAGAAGAATCCTGCTGAAGAGAAAAGACCTCAATAGGATGTGGTGTGGCAGTCATAGCAGTGATCTCAAGAACAATACAAAAGTTCAAGCGACCTGATTACACCACATGAGGCTCTCATGAAAGAGGAGAGTTGTGCTCTGACAATGGAGATGGTGGACCAAAGTGTGAGAAGGTGTAGAGATGGGTGGAATGATCAACTATCCCTTTAGCAACAATGCCTCTTGTCGCACTATCCCGAATGAAGACTAAATCTCCAGTGAACTCAATTGTCTTCCCTGATCCATTGTGTGTAATCTAAGAAATTGAGAGAAGGTTTATAGACATAGATGGAACATACAATACATCAATGAATATTCCATCCTCAATGCCTACCGAACCTTTCGCGCAAACTGTCAGGACAATGTTATTCCCCATGAGAATATGGGGAATGGGAGAAGCCTCAACAGTAGAGAAGACCCCTTGAGAAGATGCCATATGGTGAGAAGCACCTGAATCCAGTATCCAAGGGACCTATGAAGGGGATGCAATGGATGCCTGTAATGCATGACCCTATCCAAAAACCTGTCCAAATGTCAAAGATGTGGAAGAAGACTGAAAAAAAGACCCCTGTGAGGTAGAAGATGATGGAGAGGAAACAATTCTCTTTTGAAAAAAAGCTTGCAAATCTACAATCTGTTTCTCATAGCCATCAAATCTCTTTTGAAAACAATGTGACTCATCATGAGGTCCCTTCTAATAATAGGAACATGTAGGTCTCTTAGTCTTCTATTTCTCTTTCTTAGAAAAAGATGGTGGGCCAGTAGAGTGCTGAGAAGAGGAATCTGATATCTGCTTCTGCTTTTCTTTGGATGGTTGGGCAACCAATGCTTGGTTCTTTGATCCTGTTAGAGAGTCCAACTGAGTAAGCTTGGCCTGCTCTCTAGTCAAATGATCATAGAACACCTCAAAAGTGGGCATGGTGAATGTAGGTCCCAAAGTGTCCATGGTAGAATGAAGGGTAGAAGAGAAGATCTGAAAGTTTCCCCGAAGCTTAGATAGAATCAGATAAATGCATTCTTTATCAGTCTTTCACTTTCCACATCCATGTAACAAAGATCTCTATTGTTTGAACTTCATTAGAAAGTCCTCAATAGAGGGAAAAGAATTAGGTACAAGAGAGGTAAACTCTGCCTCAATTTGAAGTGCTCTAAACTCATTGATGGTACCATATAATGTCTCAAATTTAGCCCACATTTGTAGAGGGTTAGTGCACCCATCAAGATGAAACTGCAACCTATCTGATACCTATAAAGCAATCAATCCCATAGCCTCATCCATCTTGTTTCGATGCTACATGATCTCAAAGGGCCTCTGTAATACTGGATGCACTACATCTAGACAAGACCAGAGCCCTTTTGAATGGAGAAGCTGTGTCATTAGGGTTTTCTATGGGTGATAATTATGTGAGGTCAGAAGTTCTAGACAAGAAGAGGTCTCAACCATATTTTTTAGAAGAGGTTTTTATTTTGATAAATATCTAGTTTAACTGATAGAAACAAGAAAATAACACCCCCCCACAATTCAAATATCGAACCCCTAAGCCTAGAATGATATGCTTTATCAAGAGAAGAGAAAAAAAAATCTTCAGATCTGAATCTTGTATACCTTGAAATTTTTTTGATGAAAATAGGCAGAAATCTGGATGGTTCTTGAGAAGAGCTTTTCGACGATTCTTTCGGATTGAAAAACGGAGCTAATTTGAGCAAATTGGCCCCCTTAGAATGCAAAAAGGGTAATATGGTTTTGACAAAAAAAAAAGCTAGCTAGATGAAAAAAAAATATCAGATTAACCTCCATGAGAGCATCGAGCTCGGAACTAGCTTTCTGGCGATATCTTGTTTGTTGAAAAATGATGCTTGGAGCTCCCAAAAAGCCAATTTTAGTGTAAGATGCTCCAAAAGAGAAAAAAATCCAAAAAAAAATTTTGGGTTTTGAAAAAGGGGCCGCTGGCCCCTAGTCACATGCAGTCCATGTCTCTGGTGGTTTAGCCACTACACTAGTAGTTTCCGCAGGCACTAGCGGTTTGATCGTAACCGCTGGCGGTAACCGTTCCCGGGCGGCGCGGGCGGTGCGGGTTGAGCTCGGGCGGTGCACGAGCTGAGCGCAGGCAGCTCGCCCCTTTGTAAGTTTTTTTTAATTTTTTTTGAAATATGCGCCAAAGATCATACGAAAACTTGCCTCAGGGAGCGTGCGTAGCCTTGGGGCAAAAAAATTTGCCTCTTGCTGCAACATTGTCCAAATTGGATGTGTTTTATATTGAAATAGGGGTTTTTGGGTGCTACGAGCTCAACAGTGAGGTCTGTTTGAGCTCAAAGTTGACCAAAACATGAACAAGCTGTAGCAGATTAGACTCTACTACTATGTAAGATTTGAGCAATACAAATCCTCAAAACCCAAAGATCACCTGCATACAAAAACCTGTTACAAGGAAGTAGAGACAAGAAGAGGGCAAAGGTTTGACTCAAAAATATGAAGAAGAAAATATCCTCAATTAATGAATGAATAAAATATACAATGGATCATCCTTATAAAGGAGATCGAAAGCTTTGAAAGGCAAACCCTAGTGCATGTAATAATTAGTTAAATTATTACAAGACTAATGCATGCAAGTTTATATTTAAAACAACTAGTGCATGAGTTTAAAACAACTCGTGCATGTGTGTTTAAATATAAAAAACTAAAGAAAAATGAGTTGACATCTTAAGAAGGGAGTAAAGTTAATTAAGATAATTAATACTTTACTCTAACACTATTGATACCTTTAGAATGGGTGTAGAACAAGGTCCTCACATTGAGACAGAGCAGTTTAACAAAGTTATGGGTTATCTCAAGTGTGGGAAGCAAAGTTGTGCAACTCTCCTTAAAGGTTGGAAGAATATTGGGACTAGGGTTAGGGCTTGTATAGTATGCCTCCATTTTTCACAAATGTTAACGATGACATGCCTTATAGCTAGGGGAGATGACTTAGTAGCCATCTAGGCTAACTTTGCACACCTAGAACTCCTAAATTGTAATTTGGATTTCGACAATTTTTTTGGTGTATCTCTATATGTGAGTTAGCAACTTAAATATAAAGTTTCAGCTTTTAGGTATTCATGGATCTCTCTATAGAGATCGTTGAACACCAAGAGGTCAAAAAATAACATTTTCAAAGTGTCGCCCAATATCTGCTATGTTCTTGCACCAATATCCATTCACTCCAAAATGCCAGTACTCATGGCCAAATGTCCTAGTAGCCTTTATGAAATGTCCTAATAGTGGTGCACAAATGGGCCAATCACCAACCAAAAAAGCTAAAAAATATCGACTATTAGTATATGTGTGATCGACTATTGGTACATGTGTTATCATTTGTGGAGCTCCTTTAATAGTAGTAATTGGGGGGTCAACTGTTGGGATATGAAGCCCAATAGTCACATGACCGTTGGTTTTCTCCTGTCTCTTCGTATTCGAAGAGCTCTCTATAAATTATTGTGGGTAGTCATATATTGTAGATTAGATTGTATCATTGTATTATAGACTGGATTAATATAAGTGGTTCCCTGCTTCAAGTGCAGACATAGACATATTGCCAAACCATGATAATCATGTCTATTATGTTTTGTCTTCTTTGTATTTTGTTTATATTTTGTTTCTCTACTTGTTTAATATTTACATTCAACAATATGGTCACCATTACTGAGTCATTTCCCTATAGATGAATTTTTTAGCCTAAAGCTATTAAATATTAAATTGAAAAACATAGATGAAGTTGTACAATGCGTGAATGCTTCTCGTTATGCTTGGTAGCAAGAATATTGACTAAGAGTTTAGATACTGCTGACACACTCACTTGTACATTACATGTGGCAACTATTTTGATCAAGTTGGCCTAGTAGTGGAGAACTTGTACTCTTGAAAGAGAGGTCACAAGTTCAAATCCCACAAGGGGTAGGGTATGTACGTCTCATTTGTAGTGCAGTTAGGTGCCTCCGAAAAGGAGTACGAGGTAGTCCCATATCACTATCACCATAGGTAGACCCAAAAACATATGACTGGTGTCGTGGACTATAAAAGAATTTCCTTTCATTTCCTTTCCTTTAATGGGTAAAAATGATGTCTACACCACCTAAAAAGTTTGGTGGAAAGTATTGCCTTTGAAAACTACGCTTATGCACAACTTCGTAAACAAACTCCATCTAACTTTCCATAGTAGGGAAAAGGAGAGCTCGCACCATTAGTTAATCTATGGAAATAAAGCTTGCTGACAGATAATTAATTAAATCTATACAACTGACAAGTTCCTGACACCACAAATTAAGTTTTTGGTAGCATATGTTTCGATGTGAAATTGAAATCAAAGTAAACTAGAGTGTCTTGCTAGAATTCCGTGTTGGACGGTCTGAATGGATTGACAAGACAAATTGGCGAATAGAACCAATAAAAGGATGAACCTGCGAGATTTTTTTCAATCATCTTGCTTCTCTTCTGTGATATTGCTCACTTTTGGATGAACAAAGCAGGTCATCCATTCCAAAATCCCTTTGGCGTAATTATTTTTCTTATATGAAGAAGGGAGCATTGTCTATTCCGTAGATGTTTTTCATTATTTATTTATTTATTATTTTTTCCCTTTCTAAAGAATTTTCATTCTTATGTCAAGAGGTTTATAGGGAGATTGGCTTTTCGTATATTTAATTAGTTTATTTGATATTCAAAACTTCTTTTTTTCTTTTGATATGCAGTTGATTTAGAGTCTTTATTCTATTAATTTTAGATTAATTTAATTATTTCTTTCCTTCCTTTCATTCTTCAGATTTATGTCTTATTTTCATGTTCACAATGTGATTTTTTTTTCCTTTTCTTTTCTATTTGTTTGTTTTCTTGTCAATTGTAACTCAAAAATTATAAAATCCTATCATATGAGAGTTGTCCTCTCAAAACCAAAAATTGACCTTGTAACTTTCTATTTGTTGCTATATTTTGTTACTTTCTATTATGCAAATATGACTTTAAAAAAATAAGAAAATTCTACTAATTTATATTTACTCAAAAAAAATTATCTTTATATAAATTTATATTTATTTTATTTTTTTCAAAATATATATTATAATTTTAACAATCTATTAACATTCATTTTTAACATGTTGATATACTTGATTACTATGCTTATCTTATATATAGTTAGAAATTTTTAAGAAACTTATTTTATTACCGAGTTTATAATAAATATTCTATATTTGTTCATCAATTTAATCCATTGTTTGAAACTAATTTTTCTTTATATAATATTCAAATATTGTGCATGATAAGATTTTAAGCAAAGTTCTTTGATTGTTTTATATGCTAGTATCAAATATAAGAAGAAAGCAATATACTAAACAATGATCACATGTAAAATAATTAACAATCAATTGAAATGGAGTAAAATGAATAAACTTTAATGTGAAAATAAATTATAATATTAAGTATGATATTTTAATGATTATAAGAATATATTTTAAATATAACTTATTTATTATATGATATAGCATATCAAAAAATAACTAAGATAATGATATGAATAAAAGGATTAGATTAAATAATGATTCCATTCTCAATAGAAAAAGTTTATTAACTTAAGAGGTTTTTTTCTTTTCCATAATTATAGGTCCATTAAGATTATTACTATTTATATTTTGAGTCATATAATCATTTCTTATATAAAAATCTAAATGGAAGGTGGACATGAAATCTTCCCAAGTAATTTTTCCACCTAGATTATATAAATCATGTATCATATGAAATCATTGTTTTGTAACTTTTCAATTCTTCTTCCTAAAATTATCTAAGTATCTTTTCTCATGTACGTATCATGTGGCAGCTCACCTCTTTTTCTATTGACACTAGTCATTTCAATTGGCCATAATAGGTGTTTTTGTTTCAGGACTCTCCCAAAAGGATGTGTAAGAACCCTTACTATTTGGGTAAAAGCACAATAAGTTGTCACCCTTTTACAAAGGAAGAGGCTAACAACACCAAAACTAAAAAACTTCAAGGGCATAAAAGTCACATTTCTATTTAGAATTTGAAGATGATGTAAACTGATGAAATGTGTGAAATAGGATGAATTTTATGCCTATAATTTTTAAAAAATATTTTGGATATAAATTAATATATTTTTTTAATTTTTAAGGTCTATTTTTCATGTCGTGAAAATACAACAAATCAGGGGGTTTACCTCCCGTCAAATAATTATAAGTAAAACATTATTTTTTCCTCCAATTTTAAAATATGTTTTAGATGACATGTATACCTAGTGCAAGAAAAATGAAAGAAGTGTTTTTGATCTATAATTTTCCCATTATAAGTATTCAAAGTACAACTTACATGAAATCAACAGTTTTTGTCTCCCGCCACTTTTCAGCTATCAAATTTTTTCCAAAATCCAAATAAAGTATATATTCTTGAAGAAGATTCTCTTCTCTAGTGCCTCATATATTTTTAATTTTTTTTAAATTGATTTACTATTTTTTGTAATTTATCGAATCGGCGACTTCTCAAAGCTTTATATACCTACATGTAGTTTTTTACAAATTTGTTTAACATTTTCCAATTGAAATTATATAAAATTTATATTTCCAGAATTGTAGTTCCGAGATCTACAAAAGGGTAGTTTTAGTTTTTTGAAATTTTTAATTTGCAGAAGAGAAAAAAGCACCACAAGTGCAAATTTTGCATTTTTGGTGTTTTTGAAGTTTTGGCTGCCAAGTTGGCATGCCACTTAGGATGACCTGTCCTTTCAATCTGAAGGCTATATATGTGCATGATATTTTTTTAAAAATATATATCAATTGTGAATTTACATTCTTATTTTAGGATATAAGGATATTTTGAAGCAAGGAGTCATTCTTTTGGGGAAGTTACAAAGAAATTTTGATTTCGAAGGAGTTTGAAGACAAGTTTTTCAGTGACGAAATAGTAAAACAATAAAAAAAATCTTGCTTAGATATTTGAACAATGGGAAATAAAAGGACTAGAACAAGGAAGTATGATCGTAAAAGGGATGACCAAATGAAAGGTCATACGAAATGTGTCCAAGAGCAACCGATGGATGTTGAAGAAGAACCTATCACTGTAGAAGATGCAACTCAACTAGGGGAGGATATTGGTAGTAGTCGAAGTATACATTTTTTTCCTACAATGCAGAATTCGATGGACATGAATGAGGAATCACTTATTAGTCAAATTGAATTGGAACACCTGGTACCTGAAAGCACTATTAAATTACATCTCAAAAACATGTGGATGGAATATGTTGAGAGTAAATCTTTGCTGGGAAAAGCACAATTGTTTGCAAAGTTATTCAAGAAAAAAGAAATGACTTTGGTTTTGGAGTTGTTGGGTATTGATAATAGGAGAGTTGGAGGAGGTAAAGTAAAAGAGACAATAATTCAAAATTTACAAGATGCACTGAACGTTGTTAACAGGGTAGATCATAAAGGACCAGATTCAAATGCAGCTAGAAGAGCCTTGATGACTATGATAACTAGTAAGAAATTGACACATAGAAATCAAGTTTGAGCAATTTCTGATTTACTCAACGTATCTCAAAGAACTATACAGAGATATATTAGGAAGAGAAATATGTTGGATATGAGTATTGAAAAGAATTGGGTATAGATTTGTAGACTTCCCCATAAAGACAAAATTTCTGAAGATGTAAGAAGATGGGTCATTGATTTTTGGACCAACCACTCTCATGTTTCTTCCAATAGAAGGGACACTATACAAATGGACGATGAAGAGACCGGTATGAAGATTTCACATCCAAAACATTTTGTCGATACTACACAAAGTGAATTATTTGAAGCATTCAAGCATGAATTTTTAGATGTGAAAATATGTCAGAGAATGTTTGAGATGTTGCGCCCTTGCTTCGTACACATAAATAAGGTTCGTGAAACATGTTGTTGTCAAAATCATGTTGAGTTTCACTTATACTTGCAATAATATAAAAGGGTTATGGCAATACTTAATCTAGGTATGGTTACTAGAAGTACAATAGAATTTGTAAAGTCCATTTTATGAGATAAATCAGAAGATTCAGATGAATTTAATGTCTAGTGTATAAAAAATGAATGCAATAATTGTGAAAATTTGCAGCAATTTCCTTTACAATTTGATAATATTGATGTTACAACACCAGTCCAGTGGAAGAGATTTGAATATGAGATATACCAAACGAAGAAAGGATGTGAATAAAAAAAATTACATTAAAGGAGAGTGAATTACCGTACCTTCAGTTCATGGATAGATTTTGATCTATGATTTATCCACATATCCAACATTGTCATGGTGCACGATGGCAAGCTAAACAGTTTCATGATTCCAAAAATTGTTTCCCATTTGGTTGTATTCTTTCAGTTTTAGATTTTGCGGAGAACTATACATTTTCCCCTCAAAAGGAGCTCCTGACTCAATATTATCATTCTGATCAAGTTGCAATATTTTGTGCATGTGACCTATAGACATGCACAATATGATTTGGATGGGATAGAATCTGGTGTAGATCAAAATGAACTCATTATCATCAAGGAGGTTCATTTCTATATTAGTGATGATAGGGTTCATGATAGGAGCTACGTGGCTCATTGTTTCAACATGTTTTTCAAAAATCTTGCGAGTCATGGGATAAATGCTTCACAACATTAGATCTGGTCTTATGGGTGTGCAGGTAAGTACGTACATGCATTATAAATTTTCTTTTAAATTTCTTTGAGCAATTCTAGATATATTTATGTGTCACATTTAAATACTTTTTTGTATTTATTTGAATTGTAGGTCAATTTAAGTCTGTAAAAGCCTTTAATTGGTTATCCATGCAACATGCTAAACACAACGTTAAGTTTGTTTGGAACTTCTTTGAAAGTGGACATGGAAAAGGAGAGCATGATGGAGCAGGAGCATGTGTGAAGCATGCACTCCGACAACATGAACTTCAAGGTATGTGTACATACATTTGATATTCAACTTGTTTACTTGACTAGACTATTTAAAACTTTACATTACATGTACACACACACACACACACACACATATATACTAAATTGTTAAAAATATATCTCTCTAGGTAACATGATAGAGAATTCAAAGAAAATTGTTGAATGGTGTCAAAATCATTTTGCTGCTCGAGACACAAAATACAACAAACGTTACTTTTGGGAAGTGATAGGTATTTATTTAATTTACTTTTATTTTTCAAACTCAAATTCATGAAACTATATATATAGGTCTATCACATGTGTGTTTTAACTTGTTGTAGATCTATATATATTGCATTTCACATTTTTCATGATTTCAAATTGAGATCTATATATCAATCCATCCAATCCAGATATCGATCGATCGAATCCCTAAAATTGTCAATCAATTGTTGGAATTATAAGTTTACATCAAGTGATGACTACAGGACAACACAAGCCTCCACTGATTCAACTAAGAGATAAATCATGCTTTTGTGAAGATTGTCTTAACAACAACACAATGAGTCAATGTGTTAATATTGAAAATGGATATGTTTCAATATGGGATCATAAAGTGTTAATTATAATGCCTCCTTATGAAGATGATGACAATGTCATAGACATCCATGATCCTATATATTCAGCTGACTATGAACGTGTTTTTGATTTAGTTGTTATAGGTGCGTATTTTTTTATTTCTAGGTATATTTGTGATATATATATATATATATATATATATATATATATATATATATATATATATATATATATATATATATATATATATATATATATATATATATATATATATATATATATATATATATATATATATATATATATATATATATATATATATATATATATATATATATTACATGAACTTGAGGTTTAAATTTAACATTTACTTGTACACAAATATAAATTGTGCAGGTGATATTTTTGTTGTGGTTGCGTATCCTGAGAATATAGAAGGTGTAGATTATTATCTACTAAGATGCACCGAGGAAAAACACAAGTTGCTTGAAGAAGTTGTCGATGGTGATGGACAAAAATATCTGACTGGTTTAGTTGTTATTGAAGGCACCTATTATCAACAAGATAAGATCGACAAAAATGGAATTAAATTTGTTGAATACATGCATGGAGAGAGAGTTCTACATTATAGTCACTTGGTTATAGCAATGAAATTGCAGTTTGAAACTGTGTTAAAAAAAGGGTCAAGTAAAAACCAAAATTGGAAGTTGCCTATTAAAGAGCATGAAATTTTTTTGGAGGTAATAAATGATAGAGAGGATCTAGACTACATGTATCAGGAGCTTTAGGTTGAAGGATTTTAATTTTTGCATACTTAATTTAAATCCTATTTGAAACTTATATGTAGACTTTAAATTTGATTTGAAATTTATGATTAGATTGAATTTATGGATCAAGATTAAACCTGAATTGAATTTTAATTGATGAACTCTCTCTCTCTCTCTCTCTCTCTCTCTCTCTCTCTCTCTCTCTCTCTCTCTCTCTCTCTCTCTCTCTCTCTCTCCTCCCCTTCCCCTTCCCCTCTCTCTCTTAGAACTAGAACTTTCAATTTACTTTCTACTTGAATTTTAATTTCAATTTATTGATTAGATTGATTAGATAAATATTAGATAGGTCTATATTTCTATTTTTTGTTTAGATTGATTAGATAGGTCTATATTTAAATTGAAATTAGATTGATTATTTTTTCAATTGATTAGAATAGACTGATTTCATGAATTGCATACCTTTCTAGTCTAGATAAATTTCTATTTATTGATTAGATTGATTAGATAGGTAAATTGAATTTTAATTGATTAGATAGAACTTTCAATTTATTTTCTACTTGAATTTTAATTTCAATTTATTGATTAGATTGATTAGATAAATATTAGATAGGTCTATATTTCTATTTTTTGTTTAGATTGATTAGAAAGGTCATGCCTTAAGGGCTTAAGGGGTCATGGCTTAAGGGGTTAAGGGCTTAAGGGGTCATGGCATAAGGGATTAAGGGCTTAAGGGCTCATGGCTTAAGGGGTTAGGGCTTAAGGGCTTAAGGGCTCATGGCTTAAGGGGTTAGGGATTTTAAGGGCTTAAGCGGTCATGTTCAATCCTTAAGGGCTTAAGGGGTCATGTGAGGTCATGTTAGGTCATGTTAGGTCATGCTAGGTCATATTAGGTCTTATTAGGTCATTTTAGGTCATATTAGGTCATGTTCGGTCCTTAAGGGGTCATGTGAGGTCAAATTAGGTTTTAAGGGATCATTTTAGGTCTTCAGGGGTCATGTTGGGTCTTATTAGGTCTATTAGGTATTTTAGGTCTTATAAGGTCTTAAGGGGTCATATTAGGTCGTGTTAGCTCATATTAGGTCTTTTAGGTCTTATAAGGTCTTAAGGGGTCATGGCTTAAGGGGTTAGGGATTTTAAGGGCTTAAGGGGTCATGTTTGGTCCTTAAGGGCTTAAGGTGTCATGTGAGGTCATGTTAGGTCATATTAGGTCTTATTAGGTCATGGCTTAAGGTCTTAAGGGCTTAAGCGGTCATGTTAGGTCATGCTAGGTCATATTAGATCTTATTAGGTCATGTTAGGTCATGTTAGGTCATGTTAGGTCTTATTAGGTCTTATTAGGTCATATTAGATCATATTAGCTCATGTTAGGTCATATTAGGTCATGTTCAGTCCTTAAGGACTTAAGGGGTCATGTTAGGTCATATTATGTCATGTTAGGCCATGTTAGGTCTTACTAGGTTTTATTAGGTCATATTAGATCATATTAGGTCATGTTAGGTCATATTAGGTCATGTTCAGTCCTTAAGGGCTTAAGGGGTCATGTTATGTCATATTAGGTCATGTTAGGTCATGTTAGGTCATATTAGGTCATGTTAGGTCTTATTAGGTCTTTAGGGGTCATATTAGGTCATATTAGGTCAAATTAGGTCATGTTAGGTCATATTAGGTCATGTTAGGTCATGCTAGGTCATATTAGGTCATGTTAGGTCTTAAGGGGTCATATTAGGTCTTATTAGGTCATATTAGGTCATGTTAGGTCCTTAAGGGCTCATGTGAGGTAAAATTAGGTCTTAAGTGATCATTTTAGGTCTTAAGGGGTCTTTTAGGTCATGTTAGATCTTAAGGGGTCTTATTAGGTCATGTGAGGTCATATTAGGTCTTAAGGGGTCTTTTAGGTCATGTTAGATCTTAAGGGGTCTTATTAGGTCATGTGAGGTCATATTAGGTCTTAAGGGGTCTTTTAGGTCATGTTAGGTCATGTTAGGTCTTATTAGGTCATATTAGGTCATGTGAGGTCATATTAGGTCTTAAGGGATCTATTAGGTCATGTTAGGTCATATTAGGTCTTATTAGGTCATATTAGGTCATGTTTGGTCCTTCAGGGCTCATGTGAGGTCAAATTAGGTCTTACATGATCATTTTAGGTCTTAAGGGGTCTTTTAGGTCATGTTAGGTCTTAAGGGGTCTTATCAGGTCATGTGAGGTCATATTAGGTCTTAAGGGGTCTTTTAGGTCATGTTAGGTCATATTAGGTCTTATTAGGTCATATTAGGTCATGTTAGGTCATGTTAGGTCATATTAGGTCTTATTAGGTCATATTAGGTCATGTTAGGTCATGTTAGGTCTTATTAGGTAATATTAGGTCATGTTTGGTCCTTACGAGCTCATGTGAGGTAAAATTTGGTCTTAAGAAATCATTTTATGTCTTAAGGGGTCTTTTAGGTCATGTTAGTTCTTAAGGGGTCTTATTAGGTCATGTGAGGTCATATTAGGTCTTAAGGGGTTTTTTAGGTCATGTTAGGTCTTATTATGTCATATTAGGTCATGTTAGGTCATGTTAGGTCTTATTAGGTTATGTTAGGTCATGTTAGGTCTTATTATGTCATGTTAGGTCATGTTTGGTCCTTAAGGGCTCATGTGAGGTCAAATTAGGTCTTAAGCGATCATTTTAGGTCTTAAGGGGTCTTTTAGGTCATGTTAGGTCTTAAGGGGTCTTATTAGGTCATGTGAGGTCATATTAGGTCTTCAAGGGTCTTTTAGGTCATGTTAGGTCATATTAGGTCTTATTAGGTCATATTAGGTCAAGTTAGGTAATGTTAGGTATTATTAGGTCATGTTAGGTCATGTTAGTGTTGGCATTAAGCAGGATTGCCACTAGTGACAACACTTATTTGCATCCTGAGTGCAAACCAAGTAGAACAGTGCAAATTGAGTAGAACAGTGCAAACTAAGCATAATAGTGCAAACCAAGTAGAACAGTGCAAACTGAGTAGAATAGTGCAAACTGAGCAGGACAGTGAAAACCGAGCAGAATAGTGCAAACTGAGCAGAGCAGTGCAAACTGAGCAGAACAGTGCAAATCGAGCAGGACAGTGCAAACTGAGCAGGACAGTGTAAACTGAGTGACATTATGTCTACCGAGTCACAAGTATTTACCGAGTTCAAAACTTACCGAGTGGTTAGTATGAACCGAGCCTTCACTTCTACCAAGTGCATGATGATGCCAAGTAATGCAGTGGACGCCGAGTATCAGAAAGTCACTGAGTCAGTTTGCAGCAACCGTGTAAACATACTTGGGCTGACTTAGTAGCACTTCCGTTTATTTGTTAAGCTGACTTTGTAATTGTAATTAATTATTTACACTTGTATATAAACAATGTTGTACAAATACCAAGTAATATGAATGTGGAATAAAAGAAGAGATAAAAAGCAGAAACTAGTGAATTACAAAGGGCTACTATACATAAGGAGCAGCAGAGACAAAATTCATCAGAGAAGGTGATCAGTAAATCAACGAATCTCATTCAGCAATCTAATTGCAAAGTAAGAGATATACTATTTCATCCTAACAGGTGAATCAGCTTGAAATCCTTTAACCGGGTAGACTTAACAGTCTTTGTAAAATCTCTTAACCGAGTGCATACTTGATTGTATGTTTGTAAAACCTCTAACAAGGTGGACCTAGCAGTCCTTATTGCTCCTAGCAGGGCAGATCATCAGAAGTGATCAATGTAAGCCTTAACCGGCCAACTTTATACTGCAGTATTAAAGCTTTGTGGGTTTCATCCCCACCCCAGTTTTACTTTCTTTTGGAAGGTTTCTGGGTAACCAAATCTATGTGTCATTATTGTGAATGCTTTTATGTTTCATGCTTTCTATATGCAAAAGGATAAAGTGAACTATATGTTAATACATCTGATATTGGAAAAAGAATTGAAGTTACTGATTCACCCCTCCCCTCTCAGTAACTTGGTTAATTCTTTAATATTTCCAACAATTGGTATCAGAGCTATATTGGTTCTCAAGATAAACCTTAACTAGCTTGAGCAAAGAGCTATGACAATGGAGGTATTCAAACTGAACAAGGTGATTGAAAATGAAAAGCTAGATCTGGAAATGGCCATAGCTAAACTTAAAGAAGCAAAAGAACATATTTCCCAATCCCTAAGAAGAAGGAAGGAACTTGCAAATCAGATGAATGATCATAATTACATTGAAGAAAATATTGAAGATCTTTTTCCCTCAAATAGCTCAGATGAAGCAAACAATGCTGTCAAAGAACTCCTAGAAAAGAATGGGTCTCTGCAGGAAGAAGTAAGAAAATTAAAAAGAGAACAAGAACTACACTCAACAAGATTTTGTGAGATCTTAGAATAAAGAAACAAGTTGAAAGATGAATTAGATGGAAGGAACAATGAAGTCCAAAATAAAACCCTTTAGCTAGAAAACCTAATTGATCAGATTTCCCATACAAATGAGGAAATTCTGACTCTAAGATCAGAAATAGAAAGCACAAGAGAAGAACTAAGATCTGAAAAGCAAATCAATCTAAGATTGGTGGATGACCTAAACACCGAAAAACAAATCAATGAAAGAATGTTGAAGAACCAAGAAGACTTAAATCAGCTGCATGATCAAAATCTTCATAGGCAAAAAGGAAAAGCAGGACTTGGATACAAAGGAGAAGGTGAATCTTCTAAGCAAGGTACTCAAAGGAATAAGAAACCTACTTGTAATCATTGTGGGAAAATAGGACATACTTCAAATAAATGTTGGAGCAATGAAAAAGAAGAATTCAATGGAAAATGCTACAACTGTAATCAGCATGGTCACAAAGCAAATAAATGTAAGGAAAAACCAAGATTCAAAGGTAATTGTCACAAATGCAACAAACAAGGTCACAAGGCATCCGAGTGTAGATCCAAAACATTGAATCCAGCAAAACAAATTATGAAAGCAATGTTTGGATGGGATTACAACACTTGGTGTAGATGTCATTACTGTGGAGAATATAGACACATTGGCATGAACTGCATAAAACATCATCTAAGGAAAAGAGATACTACCATAAGATGTTTCAAATGCACTAAACTCGGTCATATAGCCAAAAATTGCATGAATGCTAGTGAAGTTGAAGATGGAAAGAAGAATGAAGCAACTAAGATCAGGAAACAGATGAGACAACAATGGATTCCTAAATCTACCGAGCAAACTAGTCCAAGTAATGGAATGGGTGGCTCTACCGACTCAAACTAAATTCCCAAGAAAACACTAGAACTGTATTCTCATAGACAAATTTCAAGCAGTTCCAGAACTAAATTAAAAGAATGATCTAAATCAGCATACATGATGCAATAAGATCACAGGAAGGTCAGTATCAGTTTTTACCGAGCGAGTTCAGAGCAATATGAATTCTCAAGTTCACCGAGTTGCGAAATCTTTACCGAGCAATTAATTCATAGTGGGTGACAGTCTGTCAGAATTCATACTCTAATTTCTACTACGCATTAATGACAGAGTTGTAAACAAAAGGCAAGAAATCAAACTCATTCTTCACCACGAGCTTTAGCATTTTGAGAGCAAAAAATTTCTAGAGCAATCAAGCGATTCAAATACTTTTGCGAAAAGAATTCTCTGTGAGCTACCATGGCATCATCCAACACTTCAGCGAAGAAAGGAACAGAAATGATAATCCAAGGGGAATGGAGAGCACCAGATTTCAAACTTGTGCCTACAATTGTAGCAACCCTAGACCTGAACGGAGCTCAATCTTAGATTCCTCGTAAGGTACTACTTGTTAATGATATTCGAAATCATTTCAATTGTGTAATTCAAGAGATAGGAAATCTAGAGCTAGATATTGTGCGTGAGGAACTCTGTGCGAATGGTGTTCTAAAACCAGAGCACAAACATCTGGAAGACAAGGGATTAGTTCACATTACACATTTACCTCGAAACTTTTGGGAGAAATGGGTTAGATACATTCTTAGCCGTGTACACGAAGGGAAGATTTGGCTTGAGCAACCCATAGATATCAATAAGAAGATGATTCACCGAATCACCGGTCTTCCCATGTTAAACAAAGTTAAATCTACCAAAACCCTAGGTCGGCTGAAGCTGGAGAAGAAAACCCTAGCCGAGTGGGATGGTAGAGGCATGAAAGTAAGCAGCATTATTGATACTGAATAGAAGTTTGGAACACACATCATTGCTCATAAAATATACATTTCAAGTCAGCAGAATAGTGTTCCCTGCGAAGCCATAGACCTAGCATACAAAGTGGTAAAGAATAATTTATCATTTGACCTTGCAGATTTATTGTTAAAACAGTTTAACAAGAACATGGAAAACATTCAAACTTCCAAAAACAATCCATGTAAGTTTGGATCTCTACTGGTCTGTTTATTTTTCTATGTTTAGAAATTCTTCCCTTCCAAAGGAAAAGTAGTATGGAGAAAGGATGTGCCAATTCTTTATGAGATAAATGAATATATTTCAGAAATGGGTGAAAATTTTGAGAACATCATGGATAGTTATTTTGAGTCTTTCAAGGAGAAAATGAACGAGAGATTCTAGATTCCACAGAAGTTGGTGGAGGATTATAAGGATGATATTTGTTTCATGGTGGACTGTGACAAAGTATACATTCAAGCAACTAAACCGAGGACTGTACATGTGAAACCTCTTCCTTATGAGGTAAACATTGATGAAACAAAGAATATCATTGAAGCCCTCCTTAATCAGCCTGTTGATCCCAAAGCTCCATATTTTGGGACATATGAAGAAGCAAAAGTGAGAATTGAATTAAGTATAAAGCTTCCACAGGCAGTAAATAAAGGAAAAAAGAGGATAGCCAAAATGCAAATGCTAACTGAGGGCAGAGGAGAAGACATTGAAGAAGAAGAGAAAAAGGATGAGAAAACAAAGGAACCAAAACTCTGGCACTGATAATGAAGGTACATTCTATTTTTTTTATCAAATTTTGGATTCTCCCTGTAAAACACTTGTATATACACCTTTGGCATTATCATGAAAAAGGGGGAGATATGTATAGAAGAAAAATTTAGTGCATTGAAAGGGGGAGATAATGTATAAAGCCCTATGACAAAGACAAATTTTGAAAAATCAAAATAAATCTCAACATGGTTCATGTATATAATTTTTGGGCAATAAGTGTTTTTGTCACTAATGCCAAAGGGGGAGATTGTTGGCATTAAGCAAGATTGCCACTAGTGACAACACTTATTTGCATCTTGAGTGCAAACTAAGCAGAACAGTGCAAACCGAACAGAACAGTGCAAACTGAGTAGAATAGTGCAAACTGAGTAGAACAGTGCAAACCGAGCAGGACAGTGCAAACCAAGCAGAATAGTGCAAACCGAGTAGAACAGTGCAAATCGAGCAGGATAGTGCAAACCGAGAAGGACAGTGTAAACCGAGTGACATTATGTCTATCGAGTCACAAGTATTTACTGAGTTCGAAACTTACCGAGTGGTTAGTATGAACCGAGCCTTCACTTCTACCGAGTGCATGACGATGCCGAGTAATGCAGTGGACGTCGAGTATCAGAAAGTCACCGAGTTAGTTTGTAGGAACCGTGTAACCATACTTGGGCCGACTTAGTAGCACTTATATTTATTTGTTAAGCCGACTTTGTAATTGTAATTAATTGTTTAGACTTGTATATAAACAATGTTGTACAAATACCAAGTAATATTGATGCAGGAGCATCCTGGGTGTAAGAGCAATCTTGCATCACCCAAAAATATTTTTTGTTTTTATTTTTCAATAAGGGCTATTTTGTGCAGAGCTACTATTTATGGAAAGTTACTATTTTTGGTAATTTTTGTATGTGCTCAGAATGATCTAATTTCTTTCTTGGAGGTTCATTTTGGTCATATAAGTCTGCCAGCAAAGTTTCATTGCCAGATCAAGTGTATATTGGAAGATATTGAAGATTTTCGGTATTGGCAGCAGGGTACAGAAACTTTGAACTCAGTTTTGAAGGCTTTAGAGGCCCCGGAAGAGGTCAAAAATTTGGGTGACGGGCGCTTGTGCGGGTCAAGCCTATAAAGTGCTTCGTGGCGTTTCTGAAATGGGGTTATAATAGCCGATCGGGTCAACTGGTGATGACTTATGGTCTTCGGAAGTTGGGCCACCCGAAATGGCGAAAAATAATTTTCTTCAAAATTTCTGTTCAGGTTTCAAAGGTTATCTTGAGCCGCCTATGATGTAATAAAATGTAAAATAAAATAATTCTAAGTTTGGTCGGCCTTATTGGCTAAAATTCTGGAACCTTCCCAGGCGGTGGAAAAATTGCCTATATAAGGAAGGCTGTATTATTGTCTTAAGAGTTCAGAATAGTTCTGGGTAGTAGATCTGGGTAATAGTTCGAGGCTTTGTCCTACAGAATATTGTAAGGGAATGCCCATGTGGCTTTGCATATTGTAATTCTGAAAGTTTGTAATTCCACATTTGTGGAGATAATAAGAAGCTAATTTTCTGTTCTTGCATATTGTTGTTGTTTCTCTATTTCTGTTATGTGTTTGTGGTATTAAGGGAAGCACCCTTCATCAAGTGGTATCAGAGCAGGTTTTTTTGAGTGTGTAAACAGATCGCCGACTGTGAGGCAGTTTGCACCAGGACCGTGGTTAGGGTTTCAGAACGCATCACGAAAATGCCTCCACGAAGAGAACGTGGTGGAAGAGCTGGTGCTATGACACCTGAGGTTAGAGAGCTGCAAAGACAAGTTTGAGCATTGCAAGAAGAGATTCATAGAGGAATGAATCTTAATGTTAGAGACGAAAGCGAGGACGAAGCCGAAGAAGAATATCAAGAAGGAGAAGTTGAAATTGTGAACCAGGAGGAAGAAAGACTTTTTCGGGCGATTTCCAAGATTGGGAAAAGACCTAAGATTGAGGTTCCTACATTTTCTGGAAATCTTAACCCAGAGGAATTGATCGACTGGATCAATGAATGTGAGGAATATTTTGAGTATGAAGATGTTGAGGATCCTGATAGGGTCAAATTTGCGAAGGCCAGACTGAAAGGTCATACGAAGATATGGTGGCAAGAGATTTAGTTGGAGCGAAATAGAAGGGGAAAGGAGAAAATTATGAGATGGGATCAGATGGTGGATAAATTAAAGCGACAGTTCATTCCTGTTGATTATGAGCTTGACCTACTGAAGAAAATGCAGAGTTTGAAGCAAGTAGGAAGATCTGTTCAGGAGTATACAGAGGAGTTCTATCGACTTCTCATCAGAACAGGCCATGCAGAAGCTGATAAGGAGAAAGTTGCCTGATACCTTAATGGGTTAAGGCCAAGCATTCAGGAGGAGCTGAATCTGGTTCGAATGAACAGTATTGAAGAGGTATACCAGTTTGCCCTAAAAGTAGAGGAAAAGCTGAACAAGAAGTTTGAGAGCAGACAAAATGGAAGAGGTCGTGGTGGATGATCTGGTGGGCGGTCATATGGTGGCCGAAATGAAGATCTGAAAAAGAAGGATGAGGCTAGTAGCAGTCAGAATCAGCGAGGAAATAATTCCAATTGCTTCCAGGATCAGAATAATAGAGATCAGAGAGGAAGAGGAAGAGGACAAGGATCTGGAAGAAGTGGCTTCCGTGGAACATGTTTTCACTGTGGAGAAGAAGGTCATAGGGAATTTGAATGTCCTCAGCGCCAAGGCAGAATAGACAGGAGAAATGAAGGCCAGGCTAGAGTTGCACATATAGATGAAGATGCCAGATCATCAAATTTTGAAGATGCTGAAAGAGGAGAAATGTTGATTAACAGAAGAGTCCTATTGAGTGGTGAGAATGAACCTGAGCAAAGGAGGAGCCTGTTTCGCACCAGGTGCAAGTGTGAAGGTAAATGTTGTGATGTGATCATTGATAGTGGAAGCACTGACAATTTGGTGTCAGAAGAGATGGTGACAAAGTTGAAGCTCAAGAGACAGAAACACCCACATCACTATCAGATTGCCTGGGTACAGGATGACCACAAGGTCATGGTCGATGAACAATGCCTAGTGAAGTTCAAGATCGGTGGGTACCAAGATGAGGTACTATGTGATATCATCTCTATGGATGCATGTCATATGTTACTGGGTAGACCGTGGCAGTTTGATAGATGTGCTGTACATGATGGTCGTGCGAATACCTATTCCCTGACAAAGGATGGAGTGCGACATAAGCTAAAGCCATTGAAGGAGACCGAAGAAAAGGTATGTGGTAATGCAAGAATAACATTTGTTGATGGAAGAAATTTCCTAGATGGTATGAGGCATGAGCATATATGTTTTGCTTTAATTCCAAAAGCTGGTAAAGAGGAAGTAGAAGATGTTCCTGTAGAAGTTGCAGATTTGTTGAATGAGTTTCAAGATATTGTATCCGATAACGTGCCTGATGGATTACCACCAGTCAGGAAGATCAGTCATCAGATGGACTTGATCCCAGGAGCGAGTTTACCGAATAAGGCAGCGCACAGAATGACACCTGCAGAAAGTGAGGAGTTGAACAGACAAGTACATGAGTTGTTACAGAAAGGATTGATTCGAGAGAGTCTGAGTCCCTATGCTGTACCTGCGGTATTAGCACCAAAGAAGAATGGAGAATGGAGGATGTGTATAGATTCTAGAGCAATAAACAAGATCACAATCAAGTACAAGTTTCTATTACCACGAATGGATGATATTATAGACTGTTTGAGTGGAGCTGTGTATTTCTCAAAGATAGATCTGAAGAGTGGATATCATCAGATTCGGATCAGAGAAGGAGATGAATGGAAGACTACCTTCAAGAAAAAGGAAGGACTATATGAGTGGTTAGTCATGCCTTTTGGGCTAACCAATGCACCGAGCACTTTCATGCGGCTCATGAATGAGGTTCTGAAAGAATTTCTGGGTAAGTTTGTTATTGTTTACCTAGATGATATTTTGATCTTTAGTAAGACATTGGATGAGCATATGGTGCATATTCGTATGGTATTTGAGAAGTTGAGAGAAGAGAAATTATTGATTAATTTGAAGAAGTGCAGTTTTGTGAAGAAAGAGTTAGTGTATTTGGGATTTGTAGTTTCAGCAGAAGGTCTAAAAATGGACCCAGAGAAGGTACAGGCTATCCTTGAATGGCCTACTCCAAGGAGTGCTACTGAGGTAAGATCTTTTCATGGTCTAGCTAGCTTTTACAGAAAGTTTATCAGAAATTTTAGCAGTATTTGTGGACCCTTGACTGAAACAATGAGAGGGGATAGAAAAGAGTTTAAGTGGACTAATGGGGCAGAAAAGAGTTTTCAATTGTTGAAACAAAAAGTTACAGAACAACCAGTTTTAGCACTTCCAAATTTTAATAAGGTGTTTCAAGTAGATTGTGATGCTAGTGGTACTGCAATAGGAGCTGTTATGAGCCAAGAAGGTAAACTTGTTGCTTATTTCAGTGAGAAGTTAAATGATGCCAAGAGGAAATATTTTGTTTATGATCAAAAATTTTATGCTATAGTTCAGGCATTAAAGAAGTGGAGACATTATCTGCTTCCTAAGGAGTTTGTTTTGTATACTGATCATCAAGCTTTGCAATATTTGAATAGTCAAGGAAAATTGAATCAAAGGCATTTGAAATGGGTTGAGTTTTTGCAGAGTTATACATTTGTTTTGAAACACAGGAGTGGAAAGTCTAATAGGGTTGCAGATGCTCTTAGCAGAAGGCAACTATTGCTGACAGAAATGCAGATTGAAGTGGTTGGGTTCAAGGAACTCGAGAATTTATATCCAGAGGATCCTAATTTTGGTGAAGCTTGGAAAGCTTGTACAGAACCTGTTACTCTAGACAGGATGAAATGGTTGGATTTTATCATCCAAGATGATATGCTATTAAGAGGGAGTCAGTTGTGCATTCCACGAAGTTCTATGAGGGAGAATCTCATCAAGGAGAAGCATAGCGGAGGATTGGCTGGACATTTTGGTCGTGATAAAACCATTGGTTTGGTTAGTGAGAATTATTATTGGCCACAGTTGCAGCAAGATGTGAAGAAGTTTGTACAAAGTTGCAGAGTATGTCAGATGGCGAAAGGAGTGAAGTAGAATACAGGGTTGTATCAGCCATTACCTATACCAGAGAAGCCTTGGGAGGATATCAGCATGGACTTTGTTCTTGGTTTACTGAGGACACAGCGGGGACACGATTCAATTTTTGTGGTAGTTGACAGATTTTCAAAGATGGCCCATTTTATTCCTTGCAAGAAGACTAATGATGCTATTCATGTAGCAGAATTATTTTTTAGAGAAGTAGTGAGACTTCATGGTTTGCCAAAGACCATAGTTTCAGATCGGGACACTAAGTTTGTTGGATATTTTTGGCGTACGTTGTGGAAGAAGTTGAAGACAGATTTGAAGTTCAGTTCATCACATCATCCACAGACTGATGGATAGACAGAGGTGGTGAATAGGAGTTTGGGGAATTTGCTGAGATGTTTGGTTGGAGATAAACCAACAGGATGGGATTTGATTTTACCACAGGCGGAATTTGCATACAATAATTCTGTCAACAGGAGCACTGGTAAATCACCATTCCAGATTGTATATGGCAGTAGTCCAAGGAATGCATATGAATTGAGAAAGATAGATAAAGGAGAAATAAGTAGTGCTGAAGCTGAGAATTTTGTAGAACATTTGAAGAACATCCATGAGGAGGTGAGGAAGCATATTACCAAGATGAATGCACAGTATAAGGCTAAGGCAGATGAGAAAATGAGGTATAAGGAATTTCAGGTTGGTGATGAAGTCATGGTTCATTTGCGGAAGGAGCGGTTTCCAATTGGTACATATAACAAGCTGAAAATGAAGAAGTTTGGGCCATGTAAGATACTCAAGAAACATGATTCAGGAAATGCATATGAGGTAGAATTGCCTACTGAGCTGAATATTTCACCAGTGTTTAACATTTCAGATTTGACGGAGTATCATGAAAGAGGTGTTGAAGATGAGGTTGTAGCAGCACAGTGGAGTATTCCAGCAACCAGTTCAGATATCAAGGAGATCGAAGACATATTGGACAGTCGTGTTGGCAGAAGCACAAGGAATAGGACATATGAAGAGTATTTGGTCAAATGGAAAGGACGACCTATTGAACATTCATCATGGATAACAAAGGAGGAGGTTAACTGTCTTGGTTTTCCTTTGCACACCTGAGTCGTGATAGGGTCACTTCTCAAATTACCCCGGGTGTCTGATGCAGGAGCATCCTGGGTGTAAGAGCAATCTTGCATCACCCAAAAATATTTTTTGTTTTTATTTTTCAATAAGGGCTATTTTGTGTAGAGCTACTATTTATGGAAAGTTACTATTTTTGGTAATTTTTGTATGTGCTCAGAATGATCTGATTTCTTTCTTGGAGGTTCATTTTGGTCATATAAGTCTGCCAGCAAAGTTTCATTGCCAGATCAAGTGTATATTGGAAGATATTGAAGATTTTCGGTATTGGCAGCAGGGTACAGAAACTTTGAATTCAGTTTTGAAGGCTTTAGAGGCCCCGAATGAGGTCAAAAATTTGGGTGACGGGTGCTTGTGTGGGTCAAGCCTGTAGAGCGCTTCGTGGCGTTTCTGAAATGGGGTTATAATAGCCGATCGGGTCAACTGGTGATGACTTATGGTCTTCGGAAGTTGGGCCACCCGAAATGGCGAAAAATAATTTTCTTCAAAATTTTTGTTCGGGTTTCAAAGGTTATCTTGAGCCGACTATGATGTAATAAAATGTAAAATAAAATAATTCTAAGTTTGGTCGGCCTTATTGGCTAAAATTCTAGAACCTTCCCAGGCGGTGGAAAAATTGCCTGTATAAGGAAGGCTGTATTATTGTCTTAGGAGTTCAGAATAGTTCTGGGTAGTAGATCTGGGTAATAGTTCGAGGCTTTGTCCTACAGAATATTGTAAGGGAATGCCCATGTGGCTTTGCATATTGTAATTCTGAAAGTTTGTAATTCCACATTTGTGGAGATAATAAGAAGCCAATTTTCTGTTCTTGCATATTGTTGTTGTTTCTCTATTTCTGTTATGTGTTTGTGGTATTAAGGGAAGCACCCTTCATCAAATATGAATCTGGAATAAAAGAAGAGATAAAAAGCAGAAACTAGTGAATTACAAAGGGCTACTATACATAAGGAGCAGTAGAGACAAAATTCATCACGGAAGGTGATCAGTACATCAGTGAATCTCATTTAGCAATCCAGTTGCAAAGTAAGAGATCTATTGTTTCATCCTAACAGGTGAATCAGCTTGAAATCCTTTAACCGGGTAGACTTAACAGTCTTTGTAAAATCTCTTAACCGAGTGCATACTTCATTGTATGTTTGTAAAACCTCTAACAAGGTGGACCTAGCAGTCCTTATTGCTCCTAGCAGGGCAGATCATCAGAAGTGATCAATGTAAGCCTTAACCGACCAACTTTATACTGCAGTATTAAAGCTTTGTGGGTTTCATCCCCACCCTAGTTTTACTTTCTTTTGGAAGGTTTCTGGGTAACCAAATCTATGTGTCATTATTGTGAATGCTTTTATGTTTCATGCTTTCTATATGCAAAAGGATAAAGTGAACTATATGTTAATACATCTGATATTGAAAAAAAATTTGAAGTTACTGATTCACCCCTCCCCTCTCAGTAACTTGGTTAATTCTTGAATATTTCCAACAATTGGTATCAGAGCTATATTACTTCTCAAGATAAAGCTTAACTAGCTTGAGCAAAGATCCAGGACAATGGAGGTATTCAAACTGAACAAGGTGATTGAAAATGAAAAGCTAGATCTGGAAATGGCCATAGCTAAACTTAAAGAAGCAAAAGAACATATTTCCCAATCCCTAAGAAGAAGGAAGGAACTTGCAAATCAGATGAATGATCATAATTACATTGAAGAAAAGATTGAAGATCTTTTTGCCTCAAATAGCTCAGATGAAGCAAACAATGCTGTCAAAGAACTCCTATAAAAGAATGGGTCTCTGCAGGAAGAAGTGAGAAAATTAAAAAGAGAACAAGAACTACACTCAACAAGATTTTGTGAGATCTTAGAACAAAAAAACAAGTTGAAAGATGAATTAGATGGAAGGAACAATGAAGTCCAAAATAAAACCCTTTAGCTAGAAAACCTAATTGATCAGATTTCCCATACAAATGAGGAAATTCTGACTCTAAGATCAGAAATAGAAAGCACAAGAGAAGAACTAAGATCTGAAAAGCAAATCAATCTAAGATTGGTGGATGACCTAAACACCAAAAAACAAATCAATGAAAGAATGTTGAAGAACCAAGAAGACTTAAATCAGCTGCATGATCAAAATCTTCATAGGCAAAAAGAAAAAGTAGGACTTGGATACAAAGGAGAAGGTGAATCTTCTAAGCAAGGTACTCAAAGGCATCAGAAACCTACTTGTAATCATTATGGAAAAATAGGACATACTTCAAATAAATGTTGGAGCAATGAAAAAGAAGAATTCAATGGAAAATGCTACAACTGCAATCAACATGGTCACAAAGCAAATAAATGCAAGGAAAAACCAAGATTCAAAGGTAATTGTCACAAATGCAACAAACAAGGTCACAAGGCATCCGAGTGCAGATCCAAAACATTGAATCCAGCAGAACAAATTATGAAAGCAATGTTTGGATGGGATTACAACACTTGGTGTAGATGTCATTACTATGGAGAATATGGACACATTGGCATGAACTGCATAAAACATCATCTAAAGAAAAGAGATACTACCATACGATGTTTCAAATGCACTAAACTCGGTCATATAGCCAAAAAATTGCATGAATGCTAGTGAAGTTAAAGATGGAAAGAAGAATGAAGCAACTAAGATCAGGAAATAGATGAGACAACAGTGGATTCCTAAATCTACTGAGCAAACCAGTCCAGGTAATGGAATGGGTGGCTCTACCGACTCAAACTAAATTCCCAAGAAAGCACTGGAACTGTATTCTCATAGACTAATTTCAAGCAGTTCCAGAACTGAATTAAAAGAAAGATCTAAATCGGCATACAAGATGCAATAAGATCAGAGGAAGGTCTGTATCAGTTTTTACCGAGCGAGGTCAGAGCAATATGAATTCTCAAGTTCACCGAGTTGCGAAGTCTTTACCAAGCAATTAATTCATAGTGGGTGACAATCTGTTGGAATTCATACCCTAATTTCTACTAAGCATTAATGACAGAGTTGTAAACAAAAGGCAAGAAATAAAACTCATTCTTCACCGCGAAATTTAGCATTTTGAGAGAAGAAAATTTCCAGAGCAATCAAGCGATTCAAATACTTTTGCGAAAAGAATTCTCTATGAGCAACCATAGCATCATCTAGCGCTTCAGCGAAGAAAGGAACAGAAATGATAATCCAAGGGGAATGGAGAGCACCAGATTTCAAACTTGTGCCCACAATTGCAGCAACCCTAGACCCGAACGAAGCTCAATCTCAGATTCCTCCTAAGGTACTACTTGTTAATGATATTCGCAATCATTTCAATTGTGCAATTCAAGAGATGGGAAACCTAGAGCTAGATATTGTGCATGAGGAACTATGTGCGAATGGTGTTCTAAAACCAGAGCACAAACATCTAGAAGATAAGGGATTAGTTCACATTACACATTTACCTCAAAACTTTTGGGAGAAATGGGTTAGATACATTCTCAGCCGTGTACACGAAGGCAAGATTTGGCTTGAGCAACCCATAGAGATCACTAAGAAGATGATTCACTGAATCACCGGTCTTCCCATGTTAAACAAAGTCAAATCTACCAAAACCCTAGGTCGGCCGGAGCTGGAGAAGAAAACCCTAGCCGAGTGGGATGGTAGAGGCATGAAAGTAAGCAGCATTACTGATGCTAAACTGAAGTTTGGAACAGACATCATTGCTCATAAAATATACAGTTCAAGTCGGTAGAATAGTGTTCCTTGCGAAGCCATAGACCTAGCATACAAAGTGGTAAAGAATAATTTATCATTTGACCTTGCAGATTTATTGTTAAAACAGTTTAACAAGAACATGGAAAGCAGTCAAACTTCCAAAAACAATCCATGTAAGTTTGGATCTCTACTGGTCTGTTTATTTTTCTATGTTCAGAAATTCTTCCCTTCCAAAGGAAAAGTAGTATGGAGAAAGGATGTGCCAATTCTTTATGAGATAAATGAATATATTTCAGAAATGGGTGAAAATTTTGAGAACATCATGTATAGTTATTTTGAGTCTTTCAAGGAGAAAAAGAACGAGAGATTCTGGATTCCACAGAAGTTGGTGGAGGATTATAAGGATGATATTTGTTTCATGGTGGACTGTGACAAAATATACATTCAAGCAGCTAAACTTAGGATTGTACATGTGAAACCTCTTCCATATGAGGTAACCATTGATGAAACAAAGAATATCATTGAAGCCCTCCTTAATCAGCCTGCTGATCCCAAAGCTCCATATTTTGGGACATATGAAGAAGCAAAAGTGAGAATTGAATTAAGTATAAAGCTTCAACAGGCAGTAAATAAAGGAAAAAAGAGGATAGCCAAAATGGAAATGCTAACCGAGGGCAGAGGAGGAAGACATTGAAGAAGAAGAGAAAAAGGATGAGAAAATAGAGGAACCAGAACTCTGGCACTGATAATGAAGGTACATTCTATTTTTCTATCAAATTTTGGATTCTCCCTGTAAAACACTTGTATATACACCTTTGGCATTATCGTGAAAAAGGGGGAGATATGTATAGAAGAAAAATTTAGTGCATTGAAAGGGGGAGATAATGTATAAAGCCCTATGACAAAGACAAATTTTAAAAAATCAAAATAAATCTCAACATGGTTCATGTATATAAGTTTTGGGCAATAAGTGTTTTTGTCACTAATGCCAAAGGGGGAGATTGTTGGCATTAAGCAAGATTGCCACTAGTGACAACACTTATTTGCATCCTGAGTGCAAATCGAGCAGAACAGTGCAAACTGAGTAGAACAGTGCAAACCGAGTAGAACAGTGCAAACCGAGCAGAACAGTGCAAACTGACCAGAATAGTGCAAACCGAGCAGGACAGTGCAAACTGAGTAGAACAGTGCAAACTAAGAAGAACAGTGCAAACTGAGCAGCATAGTGCAAACTGAGCAGGACAGTGCAAACTGAGCAGAACAGTGCAAACCGAGAAGAATAGTGCAAACCGAGCAGAACAGTGCAAACTGAGCAGGACAGTGCAAACCGAGTAGGACAGTGCAAACCGAGTAGGACACTATAAACTGAGTGACATTATGTCTACGAAGTCACAAGTATTTACCAAGTTTGAAACTTACCGAGTGGTTAGTATGAACCGAGCCTTCACTTCTACCCAGTGCATGACGATGCCGAGTAATGCAGTGGACGCCGAGTATCAGAAAGTCACCGAGTTAGTTTGCAGGAACCGTGTAACCATACTTGGGCCGACTTAGTAGCACTTATGTTTATTTGTTAAGCTGACTTTGTAATTGTAATTAAATGTTTAGACTTGTATATAAACAATGTTGTACAAATACCAAGTAATATGAATGTGGAATAAAAGAAGAGATAAAAAGCAGAAACTAGTGAATTACAAAGGGCAACTATACATAAGGAGTAGCAGAGACAAAATTCATCACAGAAGGTGATCAGTAGATCAGCAAATCTCATTCAGCAATCCAGTTGCAAAGTAAGAGATCTACTGTTTCATCCTAACAGGTGAATCAGCTTGAAATCCTTTAACCGGGTAGACTTAACAGTCTTTGTAAAATCTCTTAACTGAGTGCATACTTCATTGTATGTTTGTAAAACCTCTAACAAGGTGGACCTAACAGTCCTTATTGCTCCTAGCAGGGCAGATCATCAGAAGTGATCAATGTAAGCCTTAATCGGCCAACTTTATACTGCAGTATTAAAGCTTTGTGGGTTTCATCCCCACCCCAGTTTTACTTTTTTTTGGAAGGTTTCTGGGTAACCAAATCTATGTGTCATTATTGTGAATACTTTTATGTTTCATGCTTTCTATATGCAAAAAGGATAAAGTGAACTATATGTTAATACATCTGATATTGAAAAAAAATTTGAAGTTACTGATTCACCCCTCCCCTCTCAGTAACTTGATTAATTCTTGAATATTTCCAACAATTGGTATCAGAGCTGTATTGGTTCTCAAGATAAAGCTTAACTAGCTTGAGCAAAGATCCAGGACAATGGAGGTATTCAAACTGAACAAGGTGATTGAAAATGAAAAGCTAGATCTGGAAATGGCCATAGCTAAACTTAAAGAATCTAAAGAACATCTTTCCCAATCCCTAAGAAGAAGGAAGGAACTTGCAAATCAGATGAATGATCATAATTACATTGAACAAAAGATTGAAGATCTTTTTCCCTCAAATAGCTCAGATGAAGCAAACAATGCTGTTAAAGAACTCCTAGAAAAGAATGGGTCTCTACAGGAAGAAGTGAGAAAATTAAAAAGAGATCAAGAACTACACTCAACAAGATTTTGTGAGATCTTAGAACAAAGAAACAAGTTGAAAGATGAATTAGATGGAAGGAACAATGAAGTCCAAAATAAAACCCTTTAGCTAGAAAACCTAATTGATCAGATTTCCCATACAAATGAGGAAATTCTGACTCTAAGATCAGAAATAGAAAGCACAAGAGAAGAAGTAAGATTTGAAAAGCAAATCAATCTAAGATTGGTGGATGACCTAAACACCGAAAAACAAATCAATGAAAGAATGCTGAAGAACCAAGAAGACTTAAATCAGCTGCATGATCAAAATCTTCATAGGCAAAAAGGAAAAGCAGGACTTGGATACAAAGGAGAAGGTGAATCTTCTAAGCAAGGTACTCAAAGGAATAAGATACCTACTTGTAATCATTGTGGGAAAATAGGACATACTTCAAATAAATGTTGGAGCAATGAAAAAGTAGAATTCAATGGAAAATGCTACAACTGCAATCAGCATGGTCACAAAGCAAATAAATGCAAGGAAAAACTAAGATTCAAAGGTAATTGTCACAAATGCAACAAACAAGGTCACAAGACATCCGAGTGCAGATCCAAAACATTGAATCCAGTAGAACAAATTATGAAAGCAATGTTTGTATGGGATTACAACACTTGGTGTAGATGTCATTACTATGGAGAATATGGACACATTGGCATGAACTGCATAAAACATCATCTAAGGAAAAGAGATACTACCATAGGATGTTTCAAATGCACTAAACTCAGTTATATAGCCAAAAATTGCATGAATGCTAGTGAAGTTGAAGATGGAAAGAAGAATGAAGCAACTAAGATCAGGAAACAGATGAGACAATAGTGGATTCCTAAATCTATAGAGCAAACTAGTCCAAGTAATGGAATGGGTGGCTCTATCGACTCAAACTAAATTCCCAAGAAAGCACTAGAACTGTATTCTCATAGAAAAATTTCAAGCAGTTCCAGAACTGAATTAAAAGAAAGATCTAAATCGGCATACAAGATGCAATAAGATCACAGGAAGGTTGGTATCAGTTTTTACCAAGCGAGGTCAGAGCAATATGAATTTTCAAGTTCACCGAGTTGCAAAGTCTTTACCGAGCATTTAATTCATAGTGGGTGACAGTCTGTTGGAATTCATACCCTAATTTCTACTAAGCATTAATGACAGAGTTGTAAACAAAAGGCAAGAAATCAAACTCATTCTTCACCGTGAACTTTAGCATTTTGAGAGCAGAAAATTTCCAGAGCAATCAAGCGATTCAAATACTTTTGTGAAAAGAATTCTCTATGAGCTGCCATGGCATCATCCAGTGCTTCAGCAAAGAAAGGAAGAGAAATGATAATCCAAGGGGAATGGAGAGCACCAGATTTCAAACTCGTGCCCACAATTGTAGCAACCCTAGACCCTGAACGGAGCTCAATCTCAGATTCCTCCTAAGGTACTACTTGTTAATGATATTCGCAATCATTTCAATTGTGCAATTCAAGAGATGGGAAACCTAGAGCTAGATATTGTGCATGAGGAACTATGTGCGAATGGTGTTCTAAAACCAGAGCACAAACATCTGGAAGACAAGGGATTAGTTCACATTACACATTTACCTCAAAACTTTTGGGAGAAATGGGTTAGATACATTCTTAGCCATGTACATGAAGGCAAGATTTGGCTTGAGCAACCCATAGAGATCACTAAGAAGATGATTCACCGAATCACTGGTCTTCCCATGTTAAACAAAGTCAAATCTACCAAAACCCTAGGTCGGCCGGAGCTGGAGAAGAAAACCCTAGCCGAGTGGGATGGTAGAGGCATGAAAGTAAGCAGCATTACTGATGCTGAACTGAAGTTTGGAACAGACATCATTGATCATAAAATATACAGTTCAAGTCGGTAGAATAGTGTTCCCTGCGAAGCCATAGACCTAGCATACAAAGTGGTAAAGAATAATTTATCATTTGACCTTGCAGATTTATTGTTAAAACAGTTTAACAAGAACATGGAAAGCAGTCAAACTTCCAAAAACAATCCATGTAAGTTTGGATCTCTACTGGTCTGTTTATTTTTCTATGTTCAGAAATTCTTCCCTTCCAAAGGAAAAGTAGTATGGAGAAAGGATGTGCCAATTCTTTATGAGATAAATGAATATATTTCAGAAATGGGTGAAAATTTTGAGAACATCATGGATAGTTATTTTGAGTCTTTCAAGGAGAAAATGAATGACAGATTTGGGATTCCACAGAAGTTGGTGGAGGATTATAAGGATGATATTTTTTTCATGGTGGACTATGACAAAGTATACATTCAAGCAGCTAAACTGAGGATTGTACATGTGAAACCTCTTCCTTATGAGGTAAACATTGATGAAACAAAGAATATCATTGAAGCCCTCCTTAATCAGCCTGTTGATCCCAAAGCTCCATATTTTGGGACATATGAAGAAGCAAAAGTGAGAATTGAATTAAGTATAAAGCTTCCACAGGTAGTAAATAAAGGAAAAAAGAGGATAGCCAAAATGAAAATGCTAACCGAGTGCAGAGGAGAAGACATTGAAGAAGAAGAGAAAAAGGATGAGAAAATAGAGGAACCAGAACTCTGGCACTGATAATGAAGGTACATTCTATTTTTTTTATCAAATTTTGGATTCTCCCTGTAAAACACTTGTATATACACCTTTGGCATTATCTTCAAAAAGGGGGAGATATGTATAGAAGAAAAATTTAGTGCATTGAAAGGGGGAGATAATGTATAAAGCCCTATGACAAAGACAAATTTTGAAAAATCAAAATAAATCTCAGCATGGTTCATGTATATAAGTTTTGGGCAATAAGTGTTTTTGTCACTAATGCCAAAGGGGGAGATTATTGGCATTAAGCAGGATTGCCACTAGTGACAACACTTATTTGCATCCTGAGTGCAAACTGAGCAGAACAGTGCAAACCGAGTAGAACAGTGCAAACTGAGCATAACAGTGCAAAGCGAGCAGAACAGTGCAAACCGAGTAGAACAGTGCAAACTGAGTAGAACAGTGCAAACCAAGAAGGACATTGCAAACCAAGCAAGACAGTGTAAACTGAGTGATATTATGTCTACCGAGTCACAAGTATTTACCGAGTTTGAAACTTACCGAGTGGTTAGTATGAACCGATCCTTCACTTCTACCGAGTGCATGATGATGCTGAGTAATGCAGTGGATGCTGATTATCAGAAAGTCACCGAGTTAGTTTGCAGGAACCGTGTAACCATACTTGGGCCGACTTAGTAGCACTTATGTTTATTTATTAAGTCAACTTTGTAATTGTAATTAATTGTTTAGACTTGTATATAAACAATGTTGTACAAATACCAAGTAATATGAATGTGGAATAAAAGAAGAGATAAAAAGCAGAAACTAGTGAATTACAAAGGGCTACTATACATAAGGAGCAGTAGAGACAAAATTCATCATAGAAGGTGATCAGTACATCAGCGAATCTCATTCAGCAATCCAGTTGCAAAGTAAGAGATCTACTATTTCATCCTAACAGGTGAATCAGCTTGAAATCCTTTAACCAGGTAGACTTAACAGTCTTTGTAAAATCTCTTAACCGAGTGCATACTTCATTGTATGTTTGTAAAACCTCTAACAAGGTGGACCTAGCAGTCCTTATTGCTCCTAGCAGGGCAGATCATCAGAAGTGATCAATGTAAGCCTTAACCAGCCAACTTTATATTGCAGTATTAAAGCTTTGTGGGTTTCATCCCCACCCCAGTTTTACTTTCTTTTGGAAGGTTTCTGGGTAACCAAATCTATGTGTCATTATTGTGAATGCTTTTATGTTTCATGCTTTCTATATGCAAAAGGATAAAGTGAACTATATGTTAATACATCTGATATTGAAAAAAAAATTTGAAGTTACTGATTCACCCCTCTCCTCTCAGTAACTTGGTTAATTCTTGAATATTTCCAACAGTTAGGTCTTATTTGGTCATATTAGGTCATGTTTGGTCCTTAAGGGCTCATGTGAGGTCAAATTAGGTCTTAAGCGATCATTTTAGGTCTTAAGGGGTTTTTTAGGTCATGTTAGGTCTTATTAGGTCATGTGAGGTCATATTAGGTCTTAAGAGGCCTTTTAGGTCATGTTAGGTCATATTAGGTCTTATTAGGTCATATTAGGTCATGTTACATCATGTTAGGTCATATTAGGTCATGTTAGGTCATGTTAGGTCTTATTAGGTCATGTTTGGGTCCTTAAGGGCTCATGTGAGGTCAAATTAGGTCTTAACTGATCATTTTAGGTCTTAAGGGGGTCTTTTAGGTCATGTTAGGTCTTAAGGGGTCTTATTAGGTCATGTGAGGTCATATTGGGTCTTAAGGGGGTCTTTTAGGTCATGTTAGGTCATATTAGGTCTTATTAGGTCATATTAGGTCATGTTAGGTCATGTGAGATCATATTAGTTCTTAAGGGGTCTTTTAGGTCTTTGTTAGGTGATATTAGGTCTTATTAGGTCCATATTCAGTCATGCTTGGTCCTTAAGGGCTCATGTGAGGTCAAATTAGGTTTTAAGCAATCATTTTAGATCTTAAGGGGTCTTGTTAGGGTCATCTGAGGTCATATTAAGTCTTAAGGGGTCTTTTAGGTCATGT
>BSBK01001210.1:1327500-1330000 GCA_027943335.1 Chamaecyparis obtusa | reverse complement strand
ACCCCCATTTCAGAAATGCCACGAAGTGCTCTACAGGCTTGACCCCGCGCAAGCGCCCGTCACCCAAATGTTTGACCTCATCCAGGGCCTCTAAAGCCTTCAAAAATGAGTTCAAAGTTTCTGTACCCTGCTGCCAATACCGAAAATCTTCAATATCTTCCAATATACACTTGATCTGGCAATGAAACTTTACTGGAAGACTTATATGACCAAAAATCAACCTTCAAGAAAGAAATCAGATCATTCTGAGCACATACAAAAATTACCAAAAATAGTAACTTTCCATAAATAGCAGCTCTGCACAAAATAGCCCTTATTGAATACAAAAATAAAAAATATTTTTGGGTGATGCAAGATTGCTCTTACACCCAAGATGCTCCTGCATTAGACACCCGGGGTAATTTGAGAAGTGACCCTGTCACGACTCAGGTGTATAGAGGAAAACCAAGACAAGCTAACCTCCTCCTTTGTCAGCCATGATGAATCTTCAATAGGTCATCCTTTCCACTTGACCCAGATATGCTTCATATGTCCTGTTCCTTGTGCTTCTGCCAACACGACTGTCCAGTATATCTTCGATCTCCTTAGTGTCTGAACTAGTTGCTGGAATACTCCACTGTGCTGCTGTGATCTCATCTTCAACACCTCCTTCATGATACTCTGTCAGATCTGAAATGTTAAACACTAGTGAAATATTTAGCTCAGTAGGCAATTCTACCTCATATGCATTTCCTGAATCATGTTTCTTCAGTATCCTGCATGGTCCAAACTTGTTCATTTTCAGCTTGTTATATGTACCAACTGGAAACCGCTCCTTCCGCAAATGAACCATGACTTCGTCACCAACTTAAAATTCTTTATACCTCCTTTTCTCATCTGCCTTAGCCTTAAACTATGCATTCATCTTGGTAATATGCTTCCTCACCTCTTCATGGATGTTCTTCATGCGTTCTGCAAAATCCTCAGCTTCAGCACTACTTATTTCTCCTTTATCTATCTTCCTTCAATTCAGATGCATTTCTTGGACTACTTCCATATACAATCTGGAATGGTGATTTACCAGTGCCTCCTATTGACAGAATTATTGTATGCAAATTCTACCTGTGGTAAAATCAAATCCCATCCTATTGGCTTATCTCCAACCAAACATCTCAGCAAATTTTCCAAACTTCTATTCACCACCTCTGTCTGTCCATCAGTCTGTGGATGATGTGATGAACTAAACTTCAAATCTATCTTCAACTTCTTCCACAATGTATGCCAGAAATATCCAACAAACTTAGTGTCCTGATCTGAAGAACTATGGTCTTTGGCAAACCATGAAGTCTCACTACTTCTCTGAAAAACAATTCTGCTACATGAACAACATCATTAGTCTTCTTGCAGGGAATAAAATGTGCCATCTTTGAAAATATGTCAACTACCACAAAAATCGAATCATGTCCCCGCTGTGTCCTTGGTAAACCAAGAACAAAGTCCATGCTGATATCCTCCCAAGGCTTCTCTGGTACAGGTAATGGATGATACAACCCTGTATTCTACTTCACTCTCCTTTCGCCATCTGACATACTCTGTAACTCTATACAAACTTCTTCACATCTTGCTGTAAATTCTCACTAACCAAACCAAGGGTTTTATCACGACCAAAATGTCCAGCCAATCCTCCGCTATGCTTCTCCTTGATGAGATTCTCCCTCATAGAACTTCGTGGAATGCAGAACTGACTCCCTCTAAATAGCATATCATCCTGGATGATGAAATCCAACCATTTTGTCCTGTCTAGAGTAACAAGTTCTGTACAAGCTTTCCAAGCTTCACCAAAATCAAGAGCCTCTGGATACGAATTCTTGAGTTCCTTGAACCCAACCACTTCAATCTGCATTTCTGTCAGCAATAGTTTCCTTCTGCTAAGAGCATCTGCAACCCTATTAGACTTTCCACTCCTGTGTTTCAAAACAAATGTATAACTCTACAAAAACTCAACCCATTTCAAATGCCTTTGATTCAATTTTCCTTGACTATTCAAATATTGCAAAGCTTGATGATCAGTATACAAAACAAACTCCTTAGGAATCAGATAATGTCTCCACTTCTTTAATGCCTGAACTATAGCATAAAATTCCTGATCATAAACAGAATATTTTCTCTTGGCATCATTTAACTTCTCACTGAAATAAGCAACAGGTTTACCTTCTTGGCTCATAACAGCTCCTATTGCAGTACCACTAGCATCACAATCTACTTGAAACACCTTATTAAAATTTGGAAGTGCTAAAATAGGTTGTTCTGTAACTTTTTGTTTCAATAATTGAAAACTCTTTTCTACTCCTTTTAGTCCACTTAAACTCTTTCCTATCCCCTCTCATTGTTTCAGTCAAGGGTCCACAAATACTGCTAAAATTTCTGATAAACTTTCTGTAAAAGCTAGCTAGACCGTGAAAAGATCTTACCTCAGTAGCACTCCTTGGAGTAGGCCATTCAAGGATAGCCTGTACCTTCT
>BSBK01001210.1:1247500-1322500 GCA_027943335.1 Chamaecyparis obtusa | reverse complement strand
TGACAGTGCTAGATAGGCTATGATAAAAAACATCAATTGATACATCATCATATGGATTGTATGATTCATCCTTTTGAATCATACTCATGAGCTCAGTGTGTATAGATGTCAATTTCTCCCTATTAGGGAGAGTATTACTATTCTACAGTGTCTGCTCTAACGCAGTCAGAGCAGCTTGCATCTTAGAGATAGTCTCATCTCTATGACTATCTCTACTATATGGGGCCTGGGTACTATCTTGGTCTGAGGGAGCTCATGATCCATGATTATCATGGACACTCTGATCTAAACCACTAGAAGCCATGAATGATATGCACACAAAGGTAATATATATATCTAGATATAGATATAGATAAAAAATGCTCGCTGCAAGTAGGCACATGCACATATACATACATCCATTAGAAAATCAATTGATATATATATATATATATATATATATATATATATATATATATATACATAAATTAATTTAAATAAATTAAAAAGATCTAACTTTCAATTTGTACATGTGTGTATACTTCAAGTAAACATGAAAACATTTAAAAAACTTCAAACAAACACACATGAACTAATTTTCAAATGCATTTGTACATAATATAAATTAAATTATATTAAATTAAACATTTAAATTCATGCATTTACATATGTATATGTAATATTTTTAAATATTTAAAAACATAATTTAAACTTGAAGGCATTTACACATGTATTCAATCATGGTAGTAGAACTAATTCATGTGCAGACATATTTACTAATTTGAATGCATATTTACATGTACATATTTACTTTACACACATGAGAACAATTAATTTGTACAAATTTCCATAACTAGGGAGGGAAAAAAATTATATTTAAATTAAATACTAAATGAAATGGTGAAAATGTATAATAATTTGGAAAGGAGTTCATGGGTCGTAAGAGTCTTAAGAGTCTTAATTAGGTTGAAAGTAACCTGGTCTTATGGGTCTTAAGGGTCTTATGAGCTCGTCTTAAGGGTCTTAATTAGGTCCTATTGGGTATTAAGGGTCCTATTGGGTATTAACCTTCTCTTAGAGGGACTTTGTAATGTTTGATTGTGTGATGATTAGCACAATGTGTTATGGAACTTTCATCGGAAAATACTTTATCCTAAGTTTTAGATAGTATCAAAACCTCAATTTGGTAGTTAGGCAACTAAAAATAAAGATGACCTTAGAATTAAGGTATCCTATATAATAAGAGTTAGGGCTTTATTCATTTTGATAAATAGGAATTTTCTTAGCAAAGGATGAAAATAATAGTTTTGATAATATCCAACACTATACTTATTTAGACTAAAAAAAATGCATAAGGGAGTTTGATCATCCAAGGGCCATGACAAATAGAATAAGGAAATATGACAAATAGACAATGACTAAGATTAAAGAGAACTAATTGAATTAATTAAATAATATTGGCACTAGACAAAAATGTTTAATTACTCAAGACTAACAATAATAAATCAATACAAAATAAAAGTGTTAAGAGTTCAATGAAAGCAAAGTGAAAACAAACAATACTATTGAATCAATTTAGTTGGCTACCTTGGCTTTATAGAAAGTTATATGATATTGATGGTATAGTTTTCTTGTGGCTTGATAATAGTTAAATGATTAATTTTGTATTACAAAGTGTGATAAGTTAAAACATATTAGTATGCAAATGTTATCTAATAATTGTTATCAGATAACTATAATTCTTAGGATTTACTATGACATCTTTCTTCATATTGTCTTTCCTGTCTCACAACTATAGGTCTTATAAAGATGAATGCCAATAACATGGTCCAACTCCAAAATATCAAAAAGAAAGTAATGCAATTTCAAAGATATAATAAATATTTGGGCTAAATCAAAGAGTGTTACAATGGATAATGATACTTTATTTCAACCTTTTTGTGACTATTATGTGTTTTGGTTATGCTAGTCTATTTTCTTTCTTTCTATTTATTGATATAGCATCTAGTCATTATTAAACTACTTTGTTCAATATTAAAAAACATGACAACCTAAAAACTTAAGGATTAATTTATCAAGAGTCAACAATGAAATAAAATAAAAGTGCATGATATAAAGAAAAGTTGTTTTAATTATATAACTTGATCTAATGGCATGAAAACAATATAACTCGAATAATGATGATTATTGAATGCATAAGGTAAGTTTCTCACTACATTGTTTAGTCATTTAACCTAGGTAGCAGTTGCACTTGTCCTTGTCACTTGGGTCCTATTGGGTCTTAAGGGTCACATTAGGTCTTAAGGGTTTTAATTAGGTCTTATTGAGTCTTAAGGGTGGACCTATTAAGTTCTATTAGGTCTTAAGTGGTCCTATTAGGTCTTAAGGGTCCTAATAGGTCATATTTAGTGGATGTTAAGTCTTAAGTGGTCCTATTAGGTCAGTAAGAGTAGATAGTCCATTATGTCTTAATTGGTATTATTAAGTTAAGTATTGGGTCTTATAATTAAGTCCATCCTATTAGGTTTTAATGGTCTTATTAAATGTCTTAAGGGTAGGTCCTATTACATGTTTTTAAAAGTTTCAGTTTACATTTTACTTAAATTATATATGTTTTCTATGGTTTGTACGTTTAAGTTTTATATGTTAATTTTGTACATTTCTAAAAGTAAATACAATACATATTAAAAAAAGATATTTTTTTTATATATGAACATTAAAAAAATAATTAAAAAATATTTAAACAACATATACCAAAAAAAAAAATTAAAAAACACAAACAAAATTTTTTTTAAAAAAAAAAAAAACCTACCTCCAACTCGACTGAGTTTCACTATCGCCCCCTCTGGTCACTATCCTTAGCCCCTCACTATTCAAATGAGGAGCTTTGGCTATTTGCCGAGCTATTAGTAGGGCCGGGTAGACTCGACCGAGTCCCCCCACCACTTGGCACCACTTGGCGCCACGTGGTGCCTCCCTTTCTTCGGTCGAAGATGACTCGACTGAGTCCTACTCGGCCGAGAGCTACTTGGATGAGTCGGTCAAGTTAGCCAAAAGGGTGACACGCGATTGTGCTTTCACCCATTTCTGACCCATTTTTTTAGTTTTGGATGTTTGATATTTTGTCAAACACTTGTCATGTAAACCTCTAAATTTTGATTTTTGGGGTCCAAAATAAATTTCTAAGTTTCATTGTTTGACTTTTGGATTGATTGTGTTGCAAAATTACATGTACCAAATAAGAGATAGAAAAAAAGAACTTAGCAGTACAAAAGGAACCCTTTATTGATGAAATAAGGTCAAATTATAAATAAATCAAGTCTGATATGGTATTTATATTATACTGTAATAGTAAATACAAATCATAAGCATTTGAGTGTTCATCAATTATAACATACCCAGATGACACATAACTCCAATGACAAGGAGATGAGAAATGTGTAAGACTATATGATGATGAAATAAACTCAAATATGGACTCCATCAGGTTTATAATTTTCGTAGATAACTATAAGGTTTGACACACAATGTTGATTGCAATTTGGTAATGGAAAACTCTCCAAAATTTCCTCCAAGCCCTAGTAGTTGTATATCTACAAATAAATGATATTTCTAACTCTTCCTCAATGCCAAACTCATGCTAAAACCTCCAAAGAGATTTCTAGCAATTTGATAATGAGCAAAATGATAAATTCTAGATGTGTCCACATAAAAGATGAATTTGGGTTTCTGTGCAAACTACTAAGAAACTCCAAGGGTTTTCATCCTTAAAATTCTTGTGTTGAAAGTCGAGCTCCCAAACTTCTTAGACAGAAAAAAATAAAATAAACCAAGCATTCAAATGACTTTCTCAAATCACCTTTTATAATCCTCTCATGAAGTATCTAAAAACCCTATTTAAAATTTTCACTTTTATAATTTAATATTTAACTTTTCATATGAAAATTAATAATAAAGTGACCCCATCATATAATTTATTTATTAATATAAAGTCACTTTAATATCCTTATAACTCAATAAGTTGGCACCCTATTTGATGTAATAATTAAATACTTTGTCGTATTCATATATTAAATACACACTAGATTCCTTATATCCCCTTTAACCATAAAGATATATAATTTAATTAATTATGTTGAAGTCAATGCTTAATTAGACTTTACTTAATTAAATTAAATCATCAAAATCCTTTACATACCAAATATCAAATCAACAAATGATCCTACCAAATTTTTGGATATGAGTGTGATGCCCTCAACCATCCAAATGAATTACCATAAATAGTAAATGTGGACTCAAACATCCATGTGACTTACTATAAATCTCAAGTGTATATAAATGGAGCCTGAAAGCCCTCTAGAAGGAAACCCACAAGTAAATAGATGCATTGAGATGGAGATTACTAAAATAGACACCCAAAGTGTTAGTTGTCCATAAAATTGAACCACCCTCAAAGGGTTCCCTAATCACCACATTAGCGTATGGGGACCACTGATAATAAGATAACATCTAAAAATATTTTATGCTTAGGAAGGCATAAAAATGGGGACATTATGTTAAGAATGGGAACACTGAGAGGGGGGGAGGGGGGTGAATCAGTGTTCTACAATTAATGTTTTTCTGCTTGTTGAAACTTAGCCCAATTACTTAATTACTAAAATGAATAGTAAAGCATATAAAATAATCAACCATAACACATAACACAAGATATGTTTATGGGGAAACCTTGGCCAGAGGAAAACCCCGGTGGGAATTAGTACCCATAAATAATTGCACTAGTATTATGCACCTGTTAGAGTTCCTTTGCCCTATTAGGAGAAATCTTTACAATGCTAAGTACAGTGCCTCTTTTAGGAGTATGAAAGAACAAACCCTGTTAGGGGTGGATGGAACACTGCCAAAGAACATTTCTCAATGAAGAGGGCTACAACCTCCTGATAATCAGATACACACTATATCTAGTTGGGTGAACTATTTCTTTGACACTACTATCTGATTAGTTCCTTTTGTGTGCTGATGCTCTAACCTATTGTAAAGCTTTATTCTATTTGTTCTGATCTGCTATGTACTTTGCAGACTTCTACTCCTCTATCTATCACTTCATATCTCAAATACAAAGGTCCATATCATATGTATACATGTCGAATAGGCACAACCAAAACTTAATATTATGTCGGCCTAAAACCTAACACACACAATGCATCCAATATAATTGGCTCAAGTGTGTTTACATATGATGATAATAAGATTTTTATAACATAATTACAATAGTCACATATCCTTTACAAAATAAAATTATATATGCTAAACAAAAACTTTCATGTCGGCTTCATGCTCTATTCTGCTTTTTCATTGAACTGCTAGTGTCACTTAGACTTGCTGTAACTTCTCGATACTATCACATCTGATCATGTGTTTTTAGAATTAGCATAATAACATATTAAAAATCTTATATCCAAGGATGCATACCATAAATCAATCATACACACATGCATTAATGCTTTGATCATCAGGTACATCGCTCTCTGCATTGTCTACCATACTTAGCCAAAATATGAACTTCAAAGCTTGTGCGTTGACTATCAAAACTCCATATAACTTTGTTGCGATAATGACAACACAAAACTAGTCATCTAATCTTAGTAAATTTAACTTTCCAACAATCTCCCCCTTTGTCATTAATGGAAACAAATGAATATGGAAAAGTTGCTATACTTAGACTTAACATAAAAACTCCTATCATATCATCTTAAATTTCTCTGTATACTATATACCATGTACTATTCTATATTCTTTTTCTTTATATAGTATTTATACACTACTACCTGTTTAACATTAATGACAAAGGTTCTAAAAAAAAAGAATTTTTAAGTGCTTACATGGAGTATACATCTAGATATGCAATCTAAAGGTTTTAAATTTCTTGCTGCTGAAATATCTTGAGTGCATTAACAGTTTGAAGATGAGTGCATAATGCATATGTAAGCTTCTCCATCTTTTCTAGATCCATGTAGGGGCCTTGATCATATATAACAATTGTTGCATCTATATGCTAGATGTTTTGATTTAGTACATCTAATGAGGGTGGTAGTGCATTTCTCAGCTGTGCTTGTCTAGCCCTTATCTTTGCAATCTCTTTTTCTATTTTCTCTATTTTGTCTATCTGCCCTTGGTAAACATTATTGAAAATATTTATGTATTGAGAGTTGTCTTCAATTGATTTAATTATTGTTGCAATGAGAGACTCTTCTTCCTTAATCTTCTTTGAGTGTTCTGAAGTGAGTTTATCTTGGTTCATGCAATCAACTATCTACTTTCCACCTTTTTCTGCTATTTCTTTCAGCATTGCTTGACCCATCTTTAGAGAGTTTAGGTCTAAAGAGAAAATTATTTATTAATTCATTCATCATTTTCTTGTTGTATTTCTCTTTTGTAATTTTTATCGCCGAGTCTTCTAGACTGGAAAATTTATATTTGAAAATTGACAAAATACTGCTAACATCATCCACTAAGTGAACATTAACCAATTTCTTATCTATAGGTAATAAGTTATTCAATATGCTGATTGATTCTACAAAGAGAGGGTTTCTCATCACTTTCTTTTCTTTGGCTTTCTCCATAGTCATCACACTTATCTTGATTAGATCTTCTTCTCCCCATGAATGTAAGCTCATTGTATCAGGAGTCAATCTTGACAATAATGATACAGATGGCTTGAGAGTAGGAATTAAGTTTGCACTTTGATTGATATCCATACTTTCACTCTCTATCTTTACTGGGGTCTCAATAGAAGGTTTTTCTTTAGGTTCATCCTCTTTTTCATCTTCTTGTCCTGTTATATCCTCAACTAGAACTTCTTCTTGTTGCATAGGTGTTTCTTCACCACATAGGATCTCATCTTCTTCAGTACTTAAAAAAGTTTCTTCAAACTTATCCAGATCAATATCTATAGCTGCCATGGTTATTTCAACATTATCAATCACACTAGTTTCATCTTTTGTTATTTTAGCTTCAACTTCTTCAAAGGGTGTTGTAACTTTGGGCGCATAATCTTTTGGACCTATAATAGGTACATTTGGAATCTCTAATTCTTTTTCTTACTCGAAGGGAGATGGACTAACTTGGGGTGCAGACGTAGAAGGAGGGTACATGTGTCTATCTAGAAATACTTTCTCAAATGCTTTCTCTATCTCCTTCGCAATTAAATCATAATCTTTTTTCATTATGTGCAAGGTTTTGATATTTGATCTTAGATGAGGCTTCACCAAATCTGATAGCATCATCTATTCTTCTAGTGAAAAAATATGAAGACTATCCTCTAATATTTTCTCTCTAATTCTCATATCCTACTCTATAGCTTGAATTCTCAATGAATCAAATATATTCCATACATCATCAAGGATGATTGTCTTAAGTTCCAAAAGTGACTTTTTGAACTTAATGATATGTTGGATAATCATAGAATGAATTTCTAATCTATCAATCTCTCCATATTTATCATATAATTTTCCAATACAATCTATCATTCCTTCATCAACAACTCTAGATCTCAAAATTTCAAACTTGGTCTGAATCCTACCTTAGGAGGTTCTTGAGTGTTCTTTACTTTGGTTCTAGTTTTCCTTGAGGATGGGTGGCTTGCATCAGGCTTCTTCTTTCTTCTAGACAAATTTCTTGGCTCAAAAGGTGGAGAGGACTCCAGATCAATTGTAGTAGAGGGCATAGAGGTGCTATCTCTTGTTTTATTCTTTTTCTTCATTGGATCATCCTCAGACTTTACTTCTTTAATTTTTGTAGATGAGGGTGTGCTTTCAATTTGCATAGCAATCTTGGCTACCCTTTCTTTATATAGGTCTTCTTGGGTGGCACCATGAATTTTTAGAATATTAGAGGTAATCTGAGATGCTTTCCTCTTAGTTGTGTATCATCTTAAAATGGAAGCACTTCCATGATAAGAGCATTTAGCCCTCTGAGTAAGTGGTTTGGGGTCATGTTAAGCACCTTGATTTGGTCTTTGCATGTATTTGGATTTTCTCCCTGCACTTGATTTCTTTATTCTAGGTGAAATTAGGGTTAGAATCCTGAAGATTCTCCTAAATTTCCCTTTTCCATGGCTCCATTTTCTAGGTAGGAGTTAGAAATGGATCCTCCTAGCCTTCATTTCAATAATCATAGGATTTTATGTCTATCCCTGACATTCTATCCTGTTCTAGCATCAATTCTAGGTTTTTGGGCATCTCTGGGACCTCCTAATTTAGTTTTGAGTCAACCTGGGAAAAAGGTCAATGTCTTAGGTTGACCCTGACTAGGTTAGGGTCAATCTCCACTTTGGCCCCTTTCTCCATAATCTCCAGATCCTTAATTTCTAGGCTTCTGGCTTTCGGGAAATTCATTTTCCCGCCTTCGGGTCAACCATTTCGGGTTTTGGGATGGTAAACCCTTTAATTGCCTTTAATCTAGGTATATTTTCTAAAGGTGAGGACCTAATTGGGATTTAATTCTCCAAGGTGGCCCATCTAGAGGAGTGTGCCCTAGATCACTATAAAAGGAGGCCTTCCTCTCTCATTTTGATATCTCAAGTTTTCATATCACATCCACACTCAAGCAATTTCATGTGCAAGCTCTCAAGTTCAAGCAAGTCTTCAAGCATTCAAGTGTTCAAGCATTCACCCATCAAGGAGTTCCATTGTTAGCTATTTAAGGATTCAATCTCTTTGGAGCCCCCTTGAAGATCCATCCTTCTCCATTCATTCAAGCCTTCTCATATGCATAGATCAAATCAAGATTGGTGTTGAAGATTAAATATCATTGATTGGAGACATCCTACATTCATTGAAGTATTCCTACTTGTGGATTTGAGGATTCGAATCCTCTACAAGGACTTCAACATAAGCGACGTGATTTGTTCAATTACTTTGTTTATGCACAATATATTTCAATTCAATTTCATGGTTAATTCCTAAACTGGGGTTTGACCAAGGCAAACCCCCCATACAACAAAAACCCCCATTTTCTTGCAGTTACAAGTGCAGAGTTTTGGATCTGAGAGAGAATTTGGATACCCTTCTCGGCCATCTTTCAAGATTTGCGAATATAATTTGAATCGGACTTCAAATAAAGAATGTGGTATTTGAACTTTTATGAGGGTCAAACCCAAGCTGAGTCATCTTGAGGAAAGATTTTTGGGTTTTCTCTGTCTCAGCATTTCTAGTCCAGGATAGGTTTTAGATTTTCTAGAAAGTACACACAGACATCAAAATTCAACATTTTCTAGATATGCCCTAATTAGAGGTTAGTACTTGTATTTCAATTATTCTATATTCCAAGCATAAATATCCAATTCCGCACAAAAGGGAAATATTGGATTTACTTTCTTTTCCATATTACCCATAAATTGATTCAATTGTGTATTAACCTCTAGGTTGATCAAATTGGATCTCTTTCTTGGGGAATTTGGGTTTGAGAATAGATCTCATATTTCCCCCCTTACATTTGAATGGTGGTGAATCCATTTTAACATCTATTCATTTTGGTGAACCCGACATGCTTACCCTCCTTTGTTTTGTGGATTTAGATGCTCTTCCTTTATATCCCCTTGTGTGTTCACCTTCATCATTCATTTTGGTGAACTCGACACACTTACCCTCCTTTGTTTTGTGGATTCAGATGATCTTCCTTTGTATCCCCTTGTGTGTTCACCTACATCATTCATTTTGGTGAACTTGACACGCTTACCCTCCTTTGTTTTGTGGATTTAGATACACTTCCTTAGTATCCGCTTGCGTTTTCACCTTCACTATTCATTTTGGTGAACCTGACTAGTTTACTCTCTTTCTTTTTGTTGTTAGATTTCCTTTAATCTTGTTAGTATTAGATTTGTCCTTTGTGATTGATCTTGCATGCTAATTAGATTTCATATTCATGCTTTATTTGTTCTTAGTTTAGTTCATTTGCATTATATTGGTTTATGAACTTTACTACCACTAGTCCTACTTATAACATTCCAGTTAGAAGAAGTCATAGACTCATGGGTGCCTTTGAGCTTGAATCTTCTCCTTTCCTTAGGATCCCCGATGATAACTTGATTCTTCATGATTCTAATTCTACTATGGAGAAAAAATCTTCTCACTCATCTCATGATGAGGATGATGCTTTAAGAGTTCCTCTTGAACAAGTCCAAAAAATTTCCACTGAACTTGATAAAATGGGTAATTGGCTTCTTCAAGAAAACCATAGTCAAGATTCCATTCAAGCTATAGATGCTCTTAAGAAAGTTCTCTATGATAGTGATCAAGGTGTTAACCTCTTGTGTGGTATTACTCATCTTGTGCATTCCAATGTTAAACCTTTAACTCAAGAGGCTCAAGATTTAGGTTTCACTGCTCCTATCACTAGTGTTGAACCTCTTTCTAATCCTTTACCTAGTATTCCTATCTATACTCCCTCTTTGGTGACTGTGATAGTTCCCTCTATTCCTATGAGTGTTCCTCCTGTGTCCCTTCCTACATCACAACCTTCATATCATAATGTTCCTTTCACTTATTCCAATCCACTTCCAACTATAGTTCCTAGTGTTCCTTCAGTTGTGTCTTCTACTCCTGTAACTTCTTACACTTTACCTACTATGTCTAATGTTTCTACTCCTCCTATTTCCTCTAATGATTCAATAATCATCAGTTTGGCTCAAACTGTCTCATCCCTACAACAACAACTTGCTTCCTTAACTCAAAACAAGTTTAGTATTCCTACATATGTCATGGGAAGTCCTTTGTCCCAGGATATTATTAGTACTCGTATTCCTCAGCAAGGTGAGATGCCTCATCTTGAGAATTATAATGGAAAAGGAGATCTTGTTCATCATGTTAAAACATTCCAAATCCTTTGTAGTGATTATGCTCATGACCATAGGATTTTAGCCAAACTATTTGCTAGAACCTTTCATGACAAGGCCTTACAATGGTATTGTTCCCTGCCTCCTTATTCAATTGATTCCTTTCCACAACTTGCTAATGCCTTTATTCAACAATTTCAAAATAATATTGGCCCGCAAGTGTCTTTGACTAATTTAATGCATTGTAAACAAAGTGCTAAAGAAAAGTTGACTGAATTTATTGGTAGATTTAAGCATTTTCATGCTTAGATTTCCTATCTTGTTCCTGATATAGATATTCAACATATGTTTATTTCAAATTTGCAAAAGGATATTAGAGATAAGATTCTACTTACTAAATTTACCTCTTTTCAACAACTTTGTGCAAAGCTTCATCATTATCAATTACAAGTGAGTCAATTTGAGAGCAACACTCCAATGACTCCTGTTCCAGTTGATAAGAGTGATACCACTCCTAATCCAAACAAGTTTAAAAAATTCAACAATTATGTCAATATAAACAAACAAGAAAATGCAGTTGCTGATTAGGTTGTTGTTGCATCTCATAATGCCACTTCTACATCTACTGCTTTTCAATTAAATCATATGTTTACTCCTCTTGCTGAAAATTTACATGCTATTATGAATAAGTTGTTAGTTGCTAAAATGATTACTTTACCTCCTATTCGACCTCTTTTACCTACTATGATTGCATCTAAATCTTTTGATCAAAATGGTTTTTGTCAATATCATCGTCAGAATGGTCTTGATACTAAGAAATGTTATTCTTTAAAACATAGGGTTCAAGATCTCATTGATTCTAAGGTTTTATCTATTGACAATCTGGATAGTAGTGAGAATTCATCTGTCTCTCCTCCTAATCAGAACCTTCAAATCTATATGCATCCTTTACCTACGCATGATACTAATACTATTGCTCAACCATATGCTATGGAAATTATGTATGATTCAAAGATGGATGATCTTAATCATGTTTTTAATCAAGTGGAGCATGTTGATAAGTCTATATCTCCACCTCAACCTCAACCTCAACTTCAAACTCAACCTTCACCTCAAATTAAATCTCAACCTCAAGTTAAACCTAAACCTAAAGTGAAACCTCAACCTAAACCTCGACAACAATTCAAGAATAAAAGACCTTGAGAAATTTTTATTACCTTTGATGACTCTAAGATTATTAAAGCTCCTGATGGTCCCCTTTACATTGATGCTAGGGTTGCTTAGATACCTACTCGTGGTTGTCTTGTTGATCCTACCTTCTTAGTCAATATTATCACTGAAGAAAATATTTTTATGAAAAGTTTACAATGCGACTTCTATGATACATCAGATGTGTGGATTCAAACTTGTAATGGTTTTCTTTATCCCTTATTTGGTTCTATTACTTTACCAGTTGAACTTTTTGGAAAAATTGTGAACACAACCTTCATTGTGGTCCCTACTTCTGATCAATTTCAAGTCAAGCTAGGTTTGTCTTGGTTGACTGCCATGCATGTTGTTGCTTCACCTATCCATAAGTGTCTTAAGTTCATTCATGATGGTGAAGTGAAGATGACTAATCATAGTCTATATCAACCTTCTAGGCCTAGAGATTGTGGTGCTTTGGATTTCTTTTGGCCTTCACTACCTAATTCATGTCCTCCTCACCCTGATAATCTTTTTCAATCATATCAAGCTTATAAGCATTGTAAGAATCTTCAATTAAGTATACCTCCTATGGATCTTAATCATGGTCTTTTACCTACACCTTCGATACCTCCTTTAACTATGGCTTCTATTTCTGGTAATCAAGTTCCTGCTACCAAACCTATCAAAGATCCTGTGATTGTTTCTCCTATGGTTAATAATCCTGTTGATCTTCCTAAAGAACCTGTGAAGGATCCTATGATTGTTCCTCGTTCTCAACCTATTTCAAATAAATCAAAACATAATCGATCTGCTAATGAACATCATAAAAAATGTCATGCTCATGCTAAAGCTAAAAGATCTCTACTTTCTTTGGATAAACCTAGGCATAATGTATTAGAGGATGTTGTTACTAATAATGATGTTCACATGCATGGTTATGATGATTCTATTCATATCGTAGATCCTATTTTGATTAATTTGGATGAAGAAGATACTCTTGATGATACTGATAATGTTAATGATGAATATGAGACTATTCACATTGACATTGATCTACCTAATATGCTTTCATCACAATTGACTCTTACATCTAGTGTCGAACGTAGTGATTCTCAAGAGGATCCTTGTTTGGAATTGGCTATCATTCCTACTATATTGGATATAGTCCCTCTTGCAAGTTACCCACCTTCCCTAAATGATATACAATGAGATGGGGAAAGTAGGTGGCACGATTGATCCACTTGTCCTTTGTGGTAGCTTTGTTGTGTGTTTGCCTGTTGTATTGTGCTTCTCCCGTAATGTGATTGCTAAATGTTGTTAGATTCTTTTATATGATCCTTGTTACTTAGTTGGTGCAAGGTGATAAAAGAATCGAAATGGTTGTTCAAATTCTTCTATATGTATCTCTATTCTTCTATGCATTGTTCAATATTATGTTGTAACTATGCTATTGTTCATAAATGTTTCCTTGTGTAATCTGCTTGGATTCAAGATCTGGTAGCACTAATTTCTTTTGGTCTCCATGTCATGGTCCAAAAATATTCTCCTTTGTATATCTTATGTGATCTTTCCTCCTTTGTGATTGTAGTTCTACTTTCTTTGGGGAATGATGTCAATTTATTTGCAATAATATCATATATATATTATCTTATGATCATACTAACCCCATGGTAGGTAGATCCCTTCTGTGTTCTCTGTATGTTTCTGTGATTTTTTCCCTTGATTTTTCTTCATTTGGGGGCATCTCAACATGGAAACATAATTAGTGGAGTTGTTTATGTTTTCGTTAACGCCATTGCTCCTGTTAAAGTGTCAGCAATGACTTTAATGTGGGGGCATACGCTCTGCTCACCTATTGCACACACACACTTTTCAATAAGCACATATTGTTCAAGATACTTCTTTTCCCTTTTTGGATTAGTAACTAGTCCTTAAAGTATAGATTTATATTTTAGGATCTCTTGATCCCTCCAGTTTCAAATACACATATATTGTGATCCCTTAAGGTCAAAAGTGTCCTTAAGACTGGATCTCTTTTGTTTTTTATTTTTTGGTTTTATTCTTATGGAATAGAATATTCCTAAGGATAAATCCTTGATGGGTTGACCAGTGAGTAGCCACATTCACTAGGCAGTTCAATTCCATCTTTCCAGTTGCACCATTTTCCTATGTGGTTCACAATGGGACATAAGTTCTCATTGGGTGAGGTAATCACACCTTCTTTCTCTCTCTAGAGATGTCTCTCTTATTATGATCTAGGAGTCGACAAAGACTTGAGTCCCTAGAGGCTTAAGGTTCTCTTTGTCCTTTGGATTAAGATAAGATTTGTTCACAATTTGGCTAATGTGGATGCATAGATGTTGTCATTATGGCAACATATGATCTCTATTGAGAGCGGAGAATCTAGAATGCAAGTATGGCAAGTTGAAGAAAGAAATTGTCTAAGTATGGATACAGTGATCCTGACAGAGCACAAGATGAAGATTTAGTTGGCGACGTCCACTAGAGAAATATTTTTGTTTGCATAGTTAACTAAAGCTTCTACAGAGTATGAGGATACCCCATCTCAGTGCACATAAATTTTGGAGCAGTACGGACAAAGTTATTCAAAGTTTACCGAAGTCAATTTTTACAGACATAACAGTTTTGGAGACAGTATTAGCGAAAGAGTTAAGGGATTATTTTTGCTTGTCAAAATAATGACTTAACATTATGAAGGGATGACATCCTAGATGTTTACTCTTGGATAAAGATTTTGGAAGTCGACCATGTATAGTTATTAGCTTTAATAACTCATATATTAGGCATACTTGAAATGTAATGAAAGATATAAGTGATGTAAAAAAGAAAGAAAGGATAACTTGTGATAGTTGTATATTATGATAGCAGCAAAGGCTATTGATGTGAAGTTGTAAGCAGTACCATATTATAGTCAGAAAAAATTTTGTATTACCTGTTTGGGCAGTGAGCTCAGCTGGTGATTAGGTTTTGTAATCTAACTCTTAACAGGGTTAAGGCTTCTAACAAGGCCTAAAGTCCTTTAACCAAGACAAATCTACTATATATTATAAATTGACTCCTAACAGGGTCTAATATCCCTAACAGGATACTTTTGATTAGTGATCTTTGTGGGTACCATCCCCACCAGGGTTTTCCCTTGGCCAGGGTTTCCTTAAGAACATATGATGTGTTATGAGTTCTTTCTATTTACTACTATGTTTGTTAATCAACTTGACAATCTTTATATGCACTAAAGTAATATGTTATATCCATAAGTGGGAAAAAGAAAAAGTTTGTGAAATACTGATTCACCCCCCCCTCTCAGTATTTCCTATTTCTAACAATTGGTATCAGATCATAGTTACTCAGAGAAGGAACATTCAAGGAAAGCTTAGTAGCTTGAGTAAGATCTCTATGGATATGGATCAACTTCAGAAGAATCTTGAAGAAGCTCTTGAACAAATTGATATGCTTACTGATGAAAGAAACTCCTTAAGAAGAAAATATGAAGATGCAAAGAATGCTATTGACAAATTAAAAGGTAAGATTGAAGATCTGAAATCTGAAAAGAAATCTAATATGCTTGTTGAAGATTGTGATGAATTAGAAAAAGAAAATGAGATCCTTAAGCATGAGTTGAAGATAGTAAATCTAAACCTTAGTATGAAAGATGGAAATTTGAGATTTGATAATGAAAAATTGAAAATTGAGAATGAAGATCTAAGATCAAGACTTGAAAAGGAAACATCTGAATCTGAAAAAGTAAAAGTGCAGTATGTGAAACTTGAGAAGTATAATAAAATTGTGAAAGGTGAATTAACTTAATCTAAACAACAACTTGAAAGGCTATATTCAAAAAGTGATAAGACTGAAAAACAAATTTCTTTTGAAGAACCATTCTTTGATAGGATTGGATTTCGATATAGTATGTTTAGAACAAACCATGAAAGTAAGAAGTCAGATCGGAAGACATCTGAAAGTGTGGAGGAAATAAAGCTAGATGAGAACACATTGGAAGATCCACCTAAAGAAGAACCACCTAGAGAGAAAGAAGAATCAAAACAGGAAGAATCATCTAAAGGTATGCAAAGAGAATTCAAAGGTAGATGTTTTGCTTGTAATACTATTGGGCACATGAAGAGAGATTGCATAGGTAAGCAATTTAAACCTCTTAATGGACATTGTTATAATTGTCATAGTTTTGGACATAGAGCTAATGAATGTAGAAGACCTAAAGTAATTTTGAATAATTATGATAGAATGATTGGGAATACTAACAATGTAGATCAGAAATCTATTGAAATGAATCAAAGAAAAGTGGTAGTATGTTTTAGATGCAACAAAGTAGGACATAGTGCTAGAAATTGCAGGTCACAGATTAACCAGCAAGGATAGAGATTTGGAAACAATGGAATCATTTGTCAGATATGCAACAAGTTTGGACACTGCGACGATCATACCAAAACCCTAGATTTGCAAAGTTGAGGTATTTTTTGATCCTTAATCAGTTGATAAGATGGATATTTCTATGGTTCATAATGTTAAGGATGAGAATAGACCAAAGATTAAGAAAGAACTAGTAGAACCAACTGAAATTGATGACAGTCTAGCATTATCATCCATACCAGATGGAGTATTGCACATTGAGAATGTAAAAGGATATTTAGGTTGCAAGTTTGAAACTTTGGGAGATGCAGATTTTAGTGATGATTATAGGAAATTGTACAATTAAGACATGTCAGTTAAACCAACTTATGGTCACCTAGAGAATAATGAAATTATCAAATATTCCTTGAAGTATGAATTTGATGATGAGGAATGTACCAAGATCATTTTAAGTAGAATCCACAATGGGAAAGTCTAGATGGAGGATAGAGTTATTGATATAACTACCGACCTAATTCATGAAGTTACTGGATTATCAAAAGTTGGAGAGATTCCACTGAATGAAAAGAATATGAGAAAGATTGTTTTAGACAACACTGGATCTAGTTATAATGGTAGAGGATTGTGATAAGTAAGATTAAGCAAGATGATGTTAGGTACCTTTGCAAGATCCTAACAATAAAATTCTGTAGTAGTTCAAGGGAAGATGACATGGCTACAGGAATGATTCATGTAGCTTATCTTATATGTATTGAGAAGAAACCAGTAGACCTATGTGAAATTTTGAAAATTCAATTATTTGAGAACTTAGAAAAGATTAAGAAGGCTAAGTACACACAGTTTAGGTTTTCATCTCTGATAACTTATATGTTTTTCCATATTTTGAGAAGATTTCCTTACACAGTTGATTGGAGTGACAATGTGAACACAATGGAAAGAATAAACTCAGTCTACATGAAGCACCTTTTTGATAAAGTTAATGATAGTGTGAAGCTTGTATTGAAGACTTTTTAGAATAGTGTTAAGAACAAATCAAGGGTTCCTCAATCCTTAGTTGGAAAGCATAAAGATGACATTTGTTTTATGGTTGACACTGATTTCACCTACATTGAAGTAGTTTAGCCTAGAATGGAATTCATAGACCCTCTTGGCTATGAAGTATCTAAAGTAGAAATAGTAGGATATGTGAATAGATTGATAAAGTGTGAGTTGGATGGTCATGCAAATAGGTTTGGAACCTATCAAGAGAATTTCAACTCTGTAATAAGTTTGAGAGAAAAGAAGCAATCTAGTAAGAGAGTTGAATATACTATGAAGAAAATATTGAAAGAATCTGGTATGTCAAGTCATGAATTTGACATAGCTAAGAAGACTGCAGAAGCCTTGAAGCAAAGTGAAAATCTTGTAATTCCACCTGAGGCATCAAGTACAGATCCTGTTGATCCTATTGCAGTAAAGGTAAAAGTTGAAGTACCTGAAAAAGATGAAGGAGATAAATCTTTTTCTCTTATTCCTAGCAAAAGACTAAAAGTGAGTGCAACAGGACCCGACAAGAGACAGAAAGTGGTTGTACCACCTATACCTAGAAAAATAGCAGAAATTAAAGATGATGATGTAGTTTCAATCAAGAAGAAAACTTGGAAACCAAGACTTGAAAGAGTTAATGAAGATATATTGAAGCATGGAGACTTCACTAAGTTGAATAAATTCTATGATCTATATGGATCATTTGACAAATTGAACTTTGAAAATGCAATGGTTACACACATGATTATGGTAGATAAGAAACTTAGCACTATTCATGGTAAGATCCTAGAAGATTTGTATAACAGACTTGTGAATAGGAAACAAAGAGCACAAGAAGAAGACTTAAAGATGAGAGAACATGTAATCAGACAATTCTATGAAGTTAAGGATGAAGATCATTTGAAGAGTTTCTTGAAGCCTCTTGGAACTCTATTAAGAACTAAGAGAAGGACAATCCTTATAATGGGAGGCAAAAAGGAGAAAGTACAAAAAGAGACAGAGCAAGCAGTAATGCAAGTTCTTGCAGATATAGTTGCAGAAAAGCATGTTGAATCAGACCCTCATCAGAAGAAATCAGAGGAACTGCATGTAGAGGAAGTTGGTATTAAAGAAGCTCCATCTTCTTCACATATCAATATTGACAAAGAATCAATGGATATTGAAGGCACCAAAGTGACTCTAGAATCAGATGATGCAGTATATCATGATCTAGGAAACATTGTTGACAATTTGGCTTTTGAAGAGCAAGAAAAAGTCACAGAATCAGAGAAGAATACAAAGGCAGAGAAAGCACCAACTGTATCAGAAGTACTTCCAGCAGAGTAGTTAATTAAAGGCAAACAAATTTTGATAGAGGCCACTACCTCTAGTGCACCTTCTATACCAGTTGAAGACATTTGTGCACCTGACAGCAAGAAGAGGCATATTGGTTCAATTTTTGAAGACCTTGGAAGAGAAGTTGAAGATGATGATCAACTTGAGTTCATAACATCTCTGAATAAAATTATTGGAAAGAATAAGAAGGTGAAAGACCTTGAAGGAAAAGTTAGAGTTTTGATAGAGAAACTTGAGAGTGTGATCAGCACTAAGGTAACTGAATCAGATCCACTTGAGAAAGCTAAAATGGTAATGAACTCTTTTGACTCTGAATTTTCTAACTTGAAGGATGTTGCTAAAATAAAAGTTCAGGAAGACTTTGAAGCAGAAATGCAACAAAATTTAAGTGTAAATATTAGAAATGATATTGGTAGTTTAGATGTATGCATAAAGAATTTGAGGAGACATTTTGAGACATGAAAGAATTTTTACATACAATGCACTAAATTAGAAATCCTAACAGTTGAAGAGGATAAGAATATTAGAGAGAAGTTAGATTCTATTACAGATGAGACAAACACCTTGACAAGCCCTAATGTCAAGATAAGTTCTGTAGAGAAGAACATAAGGAAATTGAAAGATGAAATCAGAATGTTAGCAGAGGAGAAGAACAAAAAGATGATCAGGGTTAACATCTTGAGAGAGCATGTCTCAATCAAGATATCTATTGTTGAAGATCAAATTGAGCAGTGTCTTTCAGCAAAGACATCATTTCAGAAGTTTAGCTTCAATTCCCTGTAAGCTTGTCAAACAGTAGCATACAGATTGAGTACTCTACTCAATGTTGCTAAATCCATCAGCAAGATTTGGGAGAAATATTTTGAATCTTGGAAGTTAGAGTTTGGTGATTGTGTTGCGAGCCTACCAACTTTGCAATAACTGATAATAAGGTATAAAGTTTTTGAAATTTTTGTACACCCTATCTTTATCATTGTTGTCAAAGGGGGAGAGATAGCAGAAAATTGAATATATGTTGAGGAAGGATACTCATAGGGGGCACTATTCTATGGAGTATGATATTGTATACATATTGTATAACTTTTGGCCACAATTTTGTATAAGTGTTTTTGAAGTTTTGTTTGCACACTTAGCCAATTTTCCCATATGTTGCCACCAATGACAAAGGGGGAGATTGTTGGAAATTTGGCTAATGTGGATGCATAGATGTTTTCATTATGGAAACATATGATCTCTATTCAGAGCGTAGAATCTGGAATGCAAGTATGGCAAGTTGAAGAAAGAAATTGTCTAAGTATGGATACTGTGATCCTGACAGAGCACCTGATGAAGATTTAGTTGGCGACGTCCACTGGAGTAATATTTTTGTTTGTGTAGTTAACTAAAGCTTCTACAGAGTATGAGGATACCCCATCTCAGTGTGCTTAAAGTTTGGAGCAGTACAGGCAAAGTTATTCAAAGTTTACTGAAGATAGTTTTTACAGACATAATAGTTTTGGAGACAGTATTAGCGAAAGAGTTAAGGGATTATTTTTGCTTGTCAAAATAATGAATTAACACTATGAAGGGATCTAATCCTAGATGTTTACTCTTGGATAAATATCTTTGATACTAATTCACCCCCCCTCTCTCAGTATTTCCTATTTCTAACAAAGATTATCTTTTTATTCTGATCTCCTTTACCAAGAGTTTGCATCGAGTCCATACTCTTGCTAAAGTGGGGGCTTAATGTATCATCTTAAAATGGAAGCACTTCCATGATAAGAGCATTTATCCCTCTAAGTAAGTGGTTTGGGGTCATGTTAAGCTCCTTGATTGGGTCTTGTCATGTCCACTTCTTCCCTGCACTTGATTTCTTCATTCTAGGTGAAATTAGGGTTAGAATCCCAAAGATTCTCGTAAATTTCCCTCTTCCATGGATCTATTTTCTAGGTAGGATTTAGAAAGGGATCCTCCTAGCCTTCATTTTAGTAATCATAGGATTTTATATCTATCCCTAACATTATATCCTATTCTGGCATCAATTCTAGGTTTTTGGGCATCCCTGGGACCTCCTAATTTAGTTTTGAGTCAACCTGGGAAAAAGGTCAATTTCTTAGGTTGACCCTGAATAGGTCAGGGTTGAGCTCAACCCTAACTAGGTTAGGGTCAATCTTGACTTTGAATCCTTTCTCCAAAATCTCTAGATCCTTAATTTTTAGGCTTCGGGCTTTTGGGAAATTCATTTTCCCGCCTCCGAGTCGGCCATTTTGAGTTTTAGGATTGTAAATCCTTTAATTTCATTTAATCTAGGTATATTTTATAAACGTGAGGACCTAATTGGGATTTAATTCTCCAAGTTGGCCCATCTAGAGGAGTGTGCGCTAGATCACTATAAAAGGAGACCTTCCTCTCTCATTTTGATATCTCAAGTTTTCATATCACATCCACACTCAAGAAATTTCATGTGCAAGCTCTCAAGTTCAAGCAAGTCTTCAAGCATATATTCAAGTGTTCAAGCATTCATCCATCAAGGAGTTCCATTGTTAGCTATTGAAGGATTCAATCTCTTTGGAGCCCCCTCGAAGATCCATCCTTCTCCATTTATTCAAGCCTTCTCATATGCATAGATCAAATCAAGATTGGTGTTGAAGATAAAATATCATTGTTTGGAGAAATCCTACATTCATTGAAGCATTCCTACTTGTGGATTTGAGGATTCAAATCCTCTATAAGGACTTCAACATAAGAGAGGTGATTTGTTTCAATTACTTTATTTATTCACAATATATTTCAATTCAATTTCAAGGTTAATTCTTAAACTGGGGTTTGACCAAGGCAAACTCCCCATACAACAAAAACCCCCATTTTCTTGCAGGTACAGGTGCGGAGTTTCAGATCTAAGAGAAAATTTGGATACCCTTTTCGACCATCTTTTGGGATCTGCGAACATAATTTGAATCAGACTTCAAATAAAGAATGTGGTATTTGACCTTTTATGAGGGTCAAACCCGAGCTGAGTCATCTCGAGGAAAGATTTTTGGGTTTTCTCTATCTTGGCATTTCTAGTCCAGGACAAGTTTCAAATTTTCTAGAAAGTACACACAAACATCAGAATTCAACATTTTCTAGATTTGCCCTAATTTGAGGTTAGTACTTGTATTTCAATTATTCTAAATTCCAAGCATAAATATCCAATTCCACACAAAAGGGAAATATTAGATTTACTTTCTTTTCCATATTACCCATAAATTGATTCAATTGTGTATTAACCTCTAGGTTGATCAAATTGGATCTCTTTGTTGGGGAATTTGGGTTTGAGAATAGATCTCATACTTCCCCCCTTACATTTGAATGGTGGTGAATCAATTTTAACATCATTCAACTTGATACACTATACAAAAAATAATCAAATTGTTTTGTCTTCTCTTCATATGTACCCCATCTAGGCTGATTGGAATCCTTTGGCACAGATAGAAGTACTTGTGCATATCCTTCCAAAATATGCTCATCTTCTTCATAACCAAGTGGATGAATCCACTTTGTTCTAGGCTCAATTGCTTCCATGCATGTAGAATCTATTTCCACAATAAAACATATAGTGTCCTTGTATTTCTCCAGTATCTTCTTAGGTATTTTGAACCTTCTTTGTATCTTAATTCTAAATGTTTTGATCTCTGGATCCATGAAGTCCTTCAAAGTGCTCTCATATGATGCCTTAAGTGAAATTTGAGGCAAGGTAGGTTTGCTTCTATCTAGGAAAAGATTAGAATCCTTACCAACAATATGAAAGTACATATATATGATTAATGATTTGAACCTGACTACTTTTCTCTTATCATGCTCTATAGCTTTGACGTTATCTATTAAGTGTGTGTGCAAGATTTCACAAAGGTTAAACTGTGTATTTTCTTTCACTATCTTTATTGCTGCTAGAATTGTAGCTGTAGATACACTATTTACTCTGTTTGCATGTTGAAATTTGTATCCAATGATCATAGCCATAAGTTTGATGTCTTTCTCCTCTCTGGGATCAATGGTCATGTTGCACTTGTCACTCCTAGATTTACAAGCCTGCTCAACTTGTTTTCTGACAACTTTTCCCATTGGAAGAAGAGCGCCAACCTTAGAAAGTCTTGTCATCTCATGGATGAGATTAGCTATAATATGGATAGGGACTTCACCAATCACAAATAAATCATCATATATCCTACTGAGTAAAAACTTAATCCATTTTGACTCATAAAACTCATGCGCAGTTGCATACTCAATAATAGGGTTATCTATAAGGTGAGAGAATTCATCCATGAATGTAAAGTAAGGATTAAACATTGTCACCATGTGCAACTTTATGTAGTCTACTCCTCTAGACTCCTTCTTGCAATAAATGTAAGCATGAATACCTTTGACATGCATGACTCCTATTGGAGTCCTGGAAATTTCTCCTTCTAAATCTGTTAGAATAACTGAGAGGGGGGTGAATTAGTTAATCACTGTCCCAAGTCAAAATGTATAATCCAAAAACAAATACTTCAACTTCTGCTACTCGGTAACTTAAAATAATTTCACTATCTGTGCTTTTACCGATTACCAGTTTAAAACATATAGAAGTTACTGATCAAATCAATTATGCAACATGCAAATATGACATCAAACAAATATCACAATCAACACATAACACAAGAAATTGAACGTGGAAACCCTCTTAAGGGAAAAACCAGCTGGGACCGGCAACCCAAAAATATTCACTCTTCTGAAGTGAGGTCGGTGAAGACGCAACCCTATTAAAGGTTACAAACACACTATTAGGTGTGACCTTGTTAGAGGATTTAAGACCAACCATTTTTGTCCAACCACCATGCACTATGGGGTTGATAGAATAAAAATGTTCATTCTATGAATGATACATAATAAGACTTTCTTAGTCCACTCGGTCAAGAGATTTGACTATGTACAATGGTTAAATATGTAACAATAGGTGATCTAATCTATTACAACTTCAATTGCAGATATACAGATCATTATTCAGCTCATACAAATCTTTCTAATCAATGTAACACTTATGATTCAACAATATATCAACTTACTGTCCATCAGAGATTACTCTCTATCACTCGGTAATGCTCTGCAGTTGGGTTCTCCTTAACCTATATGATCAGAATGCATGAAAACTTGTTCACGCGATAATTATGCAGTTTCCTTTTCTTCTAGCTACTTTAGTCATGAAATAATTAGTCTCTTATATAGACATGTAAACCATTTTCTTCTTGTCCATCCAATTTTGCTGCTAAATCTCATCCACTAATTTTGTCAGTTTAACCTTCTTCGGCTAATGTTTCAATAACACATTTCAACCCAATCCATTAGATCATCCTTGAATTTTGTTAGTCATTGATCTTTTTAACAAGCATTATCTGTTACCTCGAAATCATACACTTTCCAGCTCATCAATTCTTATTGGCTAAACTAGTCATTTAGTTCATTCTGTTCTGCTCGGTTAACAAAGAAATGCATCGGTGACCACAAGCTCAGTTTACACTGTGCTCGGTATACACTACACTCCGTCAGTGTATACTGAAATGCTTCATTAACTAGCAACACTACTTTGTGTCTCTAGGCACTTTTCCTCATCATAGATGAATGCAATATAATCAAGTCAACATCATAAGGTCATAGACTCATCAACAAGTTACTCAATGTATTCCTTATCCTCATTTTTCATATCCATCTTCCTCATGTAGATATTTCTATTCTTCATTTCTTTCACTCCTTTTCTCCAGATGTTTCAGTATAGTAACTTACAAGATAAGTGTTGTCAAACTAGTTGACATCAATTACAACATAATATTTATTTAATCATCTTACATATCTAATCAATCAGCTCAATGATCTCTAATCACAAATTCTTCAATTAGGTTCTAAATCAGTTGTAGTTCATCAATCTCTCCCTTTGGCATTGATGGCAACTCAAGTAATATGAAATATACCATAGACATACCAAACAAATATTCTAAAACTCTGTTCACAAATTTTGTACAAGCTCTCCCTAGCTTAATTTGTTTAATTACCATGTTACTAAACAACATTACTAAATACAACTTTGACAATCTGTAGATATGCTCTTTTTAGCTCTCTTGTTCTTGCCTCTGTTCTAACTAATTGATCTTCAATTCTCTCCATGTCTTTTAGATTATCTCTCCCTTAGATAGTTCTCATTGGTGCATATTGTTTCATATTGTTTATCTCTCCCTTTGAAAATAATGCCAAAGAAACAAATAAAAAAAAGAGTACTTCTGTAGCCAAGTAACTCTCTATTTTCCATTGCATTCTTTGTATCTCTGTATACTGATATGCCAATCTGTTCTAATACTTTTCACAACTTTAAACATGATGCAAAGTGTGAGCTATGTTGTATCAACATGTATGATCTTGTGATAAGATTAGGCTGATGCAATGACCAGATCACATTAGTGATCGGTAGATAGTGGATGGACCCCAAGTCTAGTCCTCAAGTATTCAAATGTATCCTTCAGTAGAGCTTTGTAAATATGCCTGCAAGTTGCTCTTTAGATGTAACAAATTCTAACTTCACTTGCTTCTCCTGTACTTGTTCTCTTAAGTAGTGATACATAATAGATATATGCTTTTTCTTAGAGTGCATCACTGGATTCTTTGAATTGTTAATGGCACTAGTGCTGTCACAATATATAATCATCAATGCAGTGATTACCTCATTCATACCTTCCAACACTTGCTTAATATATGCAATGTTTTAGCAATTAGTAGTAGTGGAAACATACTCTACTTTAGCTATAGATTGAGAAATACAAGCCTGCTTTTTACTTGTCTAGGTTACAAGTCTTTCACCAAAGAAAAATGCTCCTCTGGTGGTGCTTTTTTTGTCATCCACATTTCCAGCCGAATCAGCATCGGTGTATACCTTCAGTTCAAAATTGCCTTCCTTAGGATACCAAATTCCATAGTACTCTATTTTCTTTAGGTATCTTAAGATTCTTTTAGTAGCAATAATGTGTGATTCTCTAGGGTTAGCAAAAAATCTAGCAACAATTCCCACAACATGTGCTATATCTGGTCTACTGTGAACTACATACATTAACTTACCAATCATGGATCGGTAAAGTGTCTGATTTACCTCTACAGTTTCATCTTCCTTTGTCAATGTACATCTAGTAGCCATCAGTGTTCCCACAGGTTTAGCATCTTCCATGCCAAATGTCTTCAATACTTCCTTTATGTATTTAGATTGTGTGATGAATATCCCATCACTCTGCTGAATCACTTGTAAGCCTAGAAAGAACTTAATCTCTCCAAACATAGATATTTCAAATTCTTGTCTCATCTCATCAGAAAAGGCTTTACATATGTGGTCTTGACCTCCAAAAATAATATCATCCACAAATGTCTTAGCAATAAGAATAGTATCATTACTATCTCCTTTCATATACAAATTGTTGTTCTCACTAGTTCTAACAAATCCAATACTTAACAAGTAAGTATGCAGCCTTTCATACCAGGCTCTTTGTGCTTGCTTCAAACCATATAAAGATTTATGTAATCTATGTACCATGTCTTTGTTGTCTGGATCAATGAACCCTTCTAGTTGTTCTATGTAGACCTCTTCTTCAAGTATTCTATTCAAAAATGTTGACTTAACATCCATTTTATAAAATTTGAATATCTTGTGTGGAGTATATGCAAGTAGCATTATAACACCTTCTAATTGAGAAATAGGTGCAAATGTTTCACCATAATCAATGCCTTCCTCCTTTGCATATCCCTTGCTTACCAATCTAGCTTTATTTCTTGTTACCTCACCATTTTGATTCAGCTTGTTCCTGAATATCCATTTAGTACCGATAACATTCTTATCCTTAGGTCTGGGTACTAAACTCCAAGTTTTGTTCTTCTCTATTTGTTCTATTTCCTCTTTCATTGCATTAATCCATTCATCATTCTCCAATGCAACTTTTACATTCTTTGGTTCAAATTCACAAACTAGACATGTACCTTGTCTTGCTTTGCTCCTTATTTGCATGGTAGCTTATCCATCTCCAATAATTTGTATCTCAGGATGATGTCTCCTAAAATTTTTTTCCAATATGCAGTCTCTTCTTTCTTGTTCATCCTGGTTAGGTCCATTTTCTTTATCGGTAGGTGCATCTTGCTCATTAGTTTCTCTTTCCTATTGTTTTGTATTATTTTCCTACTGACCGATTATCACAGGCTCTGGCTTCGGTAGATACTCTGGTTGTTCAATGTAAGTGAATCTACCGTAGTCTTCCAATTCTTTTCTACTTTCCTTTATGTTCTTGTCATCAAACTCATCAACTCAGACATTAATACCTTCAATCATTTTATTTGTAGCCTTATTCAGACATTTATATGCTTTACTTTTAGCGGAATATCCCAGAAATATCCCTTCATCACCTTTTGAGTCAAATTTACCATTTCTCTCATCTTTTAGAGTAAAGAATTTACTTCCAAAAATCTTGAAATAACTTACAGTAGGTTTGTGTCCAAACCATAGCTCATAGGGTATCTTTTTGGTGTCCTTCTTCAGTTGTACTTGGTTCAGAACATAAACTACTGTACTGACAACTTCTCTCCAATATGTCTTGGAAACATTTTGTTGCAACATCATTGTCCTAGCATAGTCAATTATTGACATGTTCCTTGGAATGCCATTTTGTTGAGGTGTCCTCAGTGCAGAGACCTATCTTTTAATACCATACTCATTACAAAAATTAGTAAATTCATCAAAGAAAAATTCACCTCCTCTATCAGATCTTAAGCATTTCAATTCCTTACCAGTCTCTTTTTCTACATTAGCTTTATACCACTTGAACATCCTAAATGCTTAAGATTTTTTTTTTAGAAACATAATGGTCATCAATCTAGTATAGTCATCAACAAAAAGAATAAAGTATCTATCACCATAATAACTCCGAGTTCTCATAGGACCACATAGGTCAGTATGAACTAACTCAAGTATCTTCTTTTTTGAGTAATCCTTGCTTTTGAAACTAGATTTAGTCATTTCCCTTTCTGACATTCATGACACCTAACATGATTAGGTTTTGACAAGTTAGGTAGACCTCTAACTCTTTTCCTTTTGCTGATCTTAATCATGTTATCAAAATTCACATGGCATAACTTTTTATGCCACAACCAAGCATCTTCATTTTTCATCATCAAGAAAGAAGACTCATTAGTATTAAGATAAAATAGATTACCTCTTGATTATGCACCAGCTCAAACTAGTCTTCCTCCATCATCAAATATTTTCACTTTCTTGCTCTAAAAAGCAACTCGGTGACCAAAATTGTTCAGTTGTACCACACTTAAAAAGTTATAGTTCAATCCATCTACCCAATAAGCATTATCACATTTTATCCTATCATTTATCATCAGGGATCCTTTACCTCTTACCATATAGGGTGTATCATTACCCATCTTAACTAATCCTCCATTGGATTCTTCAAGTTGATCAAATTTCTCTTCATCACTAGTCATGTGATGTGTACAGCCACTGTCTATGATCCATGTATTATTTTTGTTAAATTTAGAGATCAATGTTGTTTCTACCTATTTTTCTTCTTCCTTGGAGTCATCTTTCATAGTAACAAATACAACTTCTACATCATCATCAAAATCAGATTCAGATTCATTATCTTCGGGTATGTAACATACCTTTTTTCCTTTGTCATTACTGTCTCAATTGTCTCTGTTGTTGTATCAGTAGCTCCTGTTGACTCTCCTACCACACCTTCCTTTAGATTGGTCTTTGGATCTTTCATCATCTTTCTTATGTAGACATATAGCAACAATGTGGCCAACCTCTTTATAGGTAAAGCATGATAAAGATAGCTTACCTCTATATCTTCCCTTTCCTTTAGGTAACCTTTTGGCCATAGGAGCTTCAAGCTCATCAAGCTCATCATCGGTATTGCTATCACTATCATCATTCTTATTATTCCCTCTACTAGACTTACCAATCTTCAGAGAAGACATGAAAGTAGGCTCAAAAATTGGTAAAATACTATTATAAAAGTTATTCAATTCAAAGGTTGTGAGCTTACCAATTAGAGTGTCAAGAGTAAGGTTGGATGGAGCCCTTGTTTCATGAATTGTAGAAATCTTGATTGCATAAATTAGCAGTAAAGTTCTAAGAATCTTGCTTATCATTGTTTCATCATCAATAACTCCATCTAATGCTCTAATAGCATGTACCACCTCTTTTAGTCTATTTGTGTATTGCACAATGTTCTCACCTTCCTTCATCTTCATATCATCAAATTTGCCTCTTAGGCTTTCAGCTTGGGCTCTTTTAACATTCAAATCACCACTGTAAATTAAAGATAGTTTGTCCCACATGGATTTGGTAGTAGTGCAACTCTTAATATCTTCAAATTCAGCATCGATATAGGCAACGACAATCTCCATCATAGTAATACTATGTTCATGCCTATCTCTTAGTTGATCAAGAGTCAAGGGACCAGGGGTTAGTTCAATGTAGCCATTCTCCATTAGTTCTATTGCAGAATTCCTAATTCCAGATATGTGCAACTTCATCCGGCTTTGCCATACTACAAAGTTCTCTTTGTTCAGTCTTGACACTTCCCTCTTATACATGTTGAGATCTTTGTGCTGAAGTCATTAAAACTCTTTTCTAAGAAACCAATGCTCTGATACCAATTGTTAGAATAACTAAGAGGGGGTTGAATCAGTTAATCACTGTCCCAAGTCAAAAGGTATAATCCAAAAACAAATACTTCAACTTCTGCTACTCAGTAACTTAAAATACTTTCACTGTCTGTGCTTTTATGGATTACCAGTATAAAACATATAGAAGATACCAATCAAATCAAATATGCAACATGAAAATATGACATCAAACAAATATCACAATCAACACATAACATAAGAGATTTAACGTGCAAACCCTATTAAGGGAAAAACCACCTGGGACCGACAACCCAAAAATATTCACTCTTCTAAAGTGAGGTTGGTGAAGACCCAACCCTGTTAAAGGTTACAAACACACTGTTATGTGTGACCTTGCTAGAGGATTTAAGACCAAGCATTATTGTCCAACCACCATTCACTATGGGGTTGATAGGATAACAATGTTCATTCTATGAATGATACATAATAAGACTTTCTTAGACCACTCGGTTAAGAGATTTGACTGTGTACAATGGTTAAATATGTAACTATAGGTGATCTGATCTATTACAACTTCAATTTCAGATATATAGATCAATACTTAGATCATACAAATCTTTCTGATCAATGTAACACTTGTGATTCAATAATATATCAACTTACTGTCCATCGGTAATTACTCTCTATCGCTCGGTAATGCTCTGCAGTTGGGTTCTCCTTAACCTGTATGATCAGAATGCATCAAAACTTGATCACACAATAATTCTATAGTTTTATTTTCTTCGGGCTACTTTCATCGTGAAATCATTAGTCTCTTATATAGACATGTAAACTATTTTCTTCTTGTCCATCAGATTTTGCTGCTTAATCTTATTCATTGATTTTGCAACTTTCACATTCTTTGGTTGATGTGTCAATAACATGTTTAAATCCAATCCATTAGATCTTCCTTGAATTTTGTTAGTTGTTGATCTTTGTAACAAACATTATTTGTTACCTCGAAATCATACACTTTTTAGCTCATCAATTCTATCGGCTAAACAAGTCATTTAGTTTATTCTATTCTGCTCGGTTAACAAAGAAATATGTTAGTGAATACAAGCTCAGTTTACACCATGCTCAGTATACACTAAGCTTTGTCGGTGTATACTAAAATGCTTCATTAACCATCAACACTGCTTTGTGTTTTTGGGCTCTTTTCCTCGTCATAAACTCATCAACAAGTTACTCAATGTATTCCTTATCCTAATCTATCATATCCATCTTCCTCATGTAGATATTTCTATTCTTCATCTCTTTCTCTCCTTTTCTCCACATGTTTTGGTATGGTAACTTACAAGATAAGTGTTTTCAAACTAGTTGAAATCAATGACAACATAATATTGATTTAATCATCTTACATATCTCATCAATCAGCTTAGTGATATCTAATCAAAGATTCTTCAATTAGGTTCTAAATCAGTTGTAGTTCATCATAAATCATCTAATACTGACTTGAATGGGTACTTCTTAAACACGTATCTCTTCCTTTCAGTGACATCAAATACTACTAGGGTTACCATTACTTACTTCCTTGAATTCACAAATAGGGTTCCAAAAGATTTCTGAAACAATGCGTCTGAGCAAGGATTTTGCTAACGAATTTTTTCTCTCCTTTGCTGATGAAAAATCCTTCAATACTTAATGCTTTAGTCTCCTGTGCTCTTCAAAGGCTTGATCTCAAATGTAAAAGTGAAGATATTAAATCTTCGGTGACTTATAAATCAAAATTCTGAACTTAATGCTCACCACCATAACACATACCACAATTGAGAATTTCAAGACTCAGTTTGTGCTGAAATTCAAACTATGTGCTATTGCATACTGCATCAAATCACAACCAAACATCTAAAACCAAAGGTGCATACTCCGAGGATGAGTATACCAGTCGCATAGGGGTCTAGAGCTTATCTAGCTCTCCCTATGACCATGAGGGTCATTTAACCAGAAGTAGATGGTGTGTCCATTGTGAATGAGTCCACTACTTTTTCAATAACATTATCTTTCTTTACTTTCATCCAAATCTTGCTTCCATCTTTTGTAGCTTTCACAAACTTGACTTCTCTAGATTCATCCAATATCGATCCTTGAGACTTATCAGGTCTTTCTTGTCTTTGTGCTTGTGATTTGCAAAACTTTGAGATGTGTCCAACCTTGTTACAAGAGTAACACATGACTGGAGGCCTTATATTCCTAGGTGCATTGATGTGAGTTACCATAATGCATTATTTAGCTGTGTGTCCATTGAAATTATATATCTAACATGTAATGTTCAGAGGACTTTTAACACTTTGTTGTGGTTGATTACTCTGATTGTGATATATTTGACTTCTTTGATTTGATCTACCATTCATAGCTCTATGACCAAACTTATTGCATGAATAACAATAAGCATTGAAAATTCTTACTTCTTTACAATCTCTTGCTATATGTCCATGCTTGTTATAGGCATAACAAGTTTGGTTTAGTAGGTTGCATCCATCTTTAAGTGGTTCTTCTTTAGCATTAGTTTGATTTTCAATCTTCTTAGCTTCTATAGATTCTTCTGGTGCTGTCATTTTTTATTGCATTGCATTGATTTGAATTTGTGCTTCATTGTATCCAATACCTTTGGAAGCTCCTTTTATCCTCTTTGCATAAATTTGTGAATCTAATAGATCAGTACTTGTGTGTAATTTGTCAATATGATTCTTGGCTTCTGTCAACTCAGATTCCATATTTTTATTCATGTTCTCTAACTCGAAGATTTTTAGGTTTGCTTGCATAAGTTAACTGTTTGTTTTCTTTGATCTGATCCTAAAAGGCTAACTTCCTATTAGTTAATTGTTCATTCAAATCTTCAATCTAATCTTTCAGAGACATGTTTTCTTCATTCAACTTTTTGACCATTTTTTCCAAATCATTCATTGAGCAATCTTTTAATTCTTTTCTTAGTTTCTTGATGAATACTTGTGAGCAATTGACCTTCATTTTTAGTTCTTCAATTTATTTTTTAGATCTATCAAGATCTTCAAGATTTTTCTTCAGATGTTTTGCTTCTTCTGAACCCATGATCTCCTCAAGTGGTTAAACTTCTCTTCAAGGACCAAAGCTCTTATATCAATTGTTAAGAATGGGAACACTGAGAGGGGGGGTGAATCAGTGTTCTATAATTAATGTTTTTTTGCTTCTTGAAACTTAGCCCAATTAATTAATTACTAAAATGAATATTAAAGTATATAAAATAATCAACCATAACACAATATATGTTTATGGTGAAACCTTGGCTAGAGGAAAACCCCAGTGGGGATTAGTACCCAAAAACAATTGCACTAGTCTTATGAACCTGTTAGAGTTCCTTTGCCCTGTGAGGAGTAGTCTTTACAATGATGAGTATAATGAATCTATTAGGACTCTGAAAGAACAAACCCTATTAGGGGAAGATGGTACACTACACAATGAAGAAGGCTACAACCTCCTAATAATCAGATACACACTATATCTAGAAGGGTGAACAACTGCTTTGACACTGTTGTCTGTTTAGTTCCTTTTGTGCATTGATGCTCTAACCTCTTGTAAAGCTTTATTCCATTTTTTATGCTCTTATATATCCTTTTCATACTTCTACTCCTCTATCTATCACTTCATATCTCAAATACAAAGGTGCATATCCTATATATACATGCGAAATAGTTGCAAAAAAAACTTAATACTATGTTGGCGTAAAAGCTAATACACACAACGCTTCCAAAATAATTGGATCAAGCATGCTTACATATGATGACAATAACATGTTTATAACACAATTACAATAGGTGCATAGCCTTTACAAAATAAAATGATATACGCTAAACAAAAACTTTCCTATCGGCTTCATGCTAGGTTCTACTAGTATAACTTAGACTTGCTATAACTTCTCAATACTATCACATATGATCATGCATTCTTAGAATTAGCATAATAACATATTGAAAATCTTATATCAAGGGGAAAACACCATAACTTGATCACACACATGTGCATTGATGCTCTGATCATCAGGTAAATTGTTGTCTGCATTGGCTACCATACTAAGTTGAAAAATGAACTTCAAAGCTTGTGTGATGACTATCAAAACTCCATATGACTTTGTTTCTGTAATGAAAACACAAAACTACTCATATAATCTCAGTAAAGTCAACTTGCAAACACATTTAAGTCTAGGCTAAAAGCACAATATTTTGTCGCCTTTTAAGTTAACTAGACAGACTCGGCCCAGTTGGACTCACCCAAGCCCTACACAACTGATTATGATTTGACCGAGTATACATAGGAACCATGTGACACAAAATGGTTCCTACGGGGCCTCTTAGATTGGGCCAAGTGATAGTCGGTCGAGTATAACTTGCTCGAGTCCAAATAGTATTTTAAATACCCCAAAAAGCCCAACTTCCCTCATTTTCACATTGAGCGGCTAAAGAAAAGTAGGTGAAGCACCACTGAGTAGTCAACTGAGTTCCAAGTAGGGAGACCTTATTTTATATATTTATTTAAGTTTTTATTTAATTTTTTCTTGTATTTATATGTAAAAAAAAAAAATTCACTTAGCATTATAATTTATATTATTTTTTTCATTTTTAACCAATAAAAATTTGTAGACTAGATATGTTATTAATGCTTTTTAAACATATAATTTATGAAAAACTTAAACATAATCTTAAATGTAAACCCATATAATTTACCCAAAAGTTTGAAACTTAAATGTAAACCTAAAACCTACAAACATATATAATTTACCCAAATTGTAAAATCAAACCTAAAAACATGTAAATAGCACACAATACATGGTTATGTCAATATTCCAATCAACAAAATAGGTTAGTACTAGAACTTTAGAAACTAGGCCACTTTTGATTCACTACCCTCTATATTCATTGTTAGAAAGTAAAGTCCACCAAGATAACTGAAAGTGGGGGTGAATCATTTATTAGATAAATACAAATTTTATCACCTTTAAAAGATTTTAACCATGTAAGCAATGTGATCAACAACCATAGAAAGATATACATACACAACAACACAAGATATGTTGACTAGGGAACCTCTTGATCAAAGAGTAAACCCCGGTAGGAATGATTCCCACAAAAGATGCACTAATATAAAATTTCCTTGTGAGAGGATGGACTCTATTAGGATTCTTATGAAATACATTCAGCACATATCAGTCCCTGTAAGGAGACTTTGAATCCCTGCTAAAAGATTCAAACCCTATTAGGAGTTATGGAAGATAGAAGGACCCCCTATCCAAACAACTTCAAGGGAAGTTTCACTAAACACACTGTCCAATTGATCTCTTTATTAATCAAAAAAATAATACCAAAAGATTACTAATCTCAAGAACTTATCACTTCTCCTCTAACTGTGCCCAGCTGCACTAACCGCTTTACTGGATCTCAATACTAGATCTATATACTTCACATATCCTCTTAGAATAAGTATTACACAATTCCTCAATTCACTTTCACAATCTTACACAACCTTGCATTACAATAAGGAAAATATTCCTTCTTATATACCATACTCAAATAATTACAAATGAGTTAGTATAAAAATTACAAAATAAAATCCTCCACATGTTACACAAAAATTCCATAATTAGATAAAACTGTCAACTTCCAATAAAGATAATTTTTTAATCATGCGACCTCTAACCTTTTTTTCATGTCCACATCACAATCATCATGTATTCATCATCTGTACAACTTTGCATGCTCATATTCTATCCTGATTAGGAGATATCATCTGATTTCCACAAACTGCTACTCAAGAACACTGCCTGAATACTACTTCCACTGAATTACACATAATTGTCATGATAAATGAATTTATGTATGCGATATTAACCAAAATCATATAAAACATCATAGATTAATTCCTAAACTCTGCATAGCTTGATCTTCAATATCCCACATGCGCTAATACAAACACTGTCTTCTTCACTTCTAATCTTCAACAGATTACTATGTTGACATCAATGACAATCACAGTCATGAATGCACAACAACTACTATAGAATGGCTCTGAATACTGCCCCATAGGATATATTCAACATTCATTCTTAACAATCTTCCCCATTGGCATTTATTGTAACATAGATAAAAAAAACATCCAAGTTCCATGACTACCAACACTGCAACACTGCTGCTCTAAAATTATTTTCAATCATCTTCATCAATCAAATCTTGCTTCATTTTCCTATTCAATTCTTATAGTTTTCCATTTTATATTTCTTGTATCCTTCTCCCTTAGATTCTCTTCAAAAAGATGGTTTTTCATGTATCCTTCTCCCCTATTGACATCAATGAAAAATGCTACATCACTATGTCAACAATAAATTCAATGTCAAAAGACACTTTTCAAAAAATACATTCACTAGAGTCGTCATGACTCAGCTCAAAAACACATACTCCCCCATAGAGGAAGTACCAAAATCTAGTCCAGAAGAAAGATAAGGCTCATATACCACTGGACTGATGGAACAATCTGCATCACTTCTCAAAAGTAGGTTGGGGCATAGCCCCAAGCATACCTCTCAGATACTCAAATGTATCCTTAGGCAAAGGCTTTGTAAATATATCTGCAATCTGCTCTTTTGTACTTATATACTCAAGTCTGACTTCTTTCTCTGCAACTTTCTCTCTCACTATAGGATACTTTATTTCAATATGCTTTGTCTTAGAATGTAGTACATGATTCTTAGACATACTAACTGTACTAGTGTTATCACAGTGTATAACAATAGGCTCATCAAATTTTATTGTAGTATCCTTCAACATTTGTTTCATCCAAATTATTTGATTACAATTTTTTGCTGCTTCTACTTTGCTTTGTGAAATATAGTGTTGCTTCTTGCTTAGCCAAGAAACCAATCTTGCTCCAAAGAAAAATGCTCCACCACTTGTACTCTTTTTGTCATCAACACTACCTCCCCAATCTACATCTGTATATGCACATAGGGTAAAGTCATCAGATTTTTCATACCACAATCCATATTCAATTGTGCCTCTTAAGTACCTCAGTATCCTAATTACTGCTACATAATGTGATTATCTGGGATCAACTTGAAATCTTGCAAGAATTCCAACCACATGTATTAATTATTTAGTTAGTTAATTAATTATTTTTTACTTACATGACATTAGCTAGATTACCTAATTGTATTTTAAAGTTTGTACATGTATATACTTTGATGGTTCACTAGTTTTTATATATATTTTATGTGTATGGTTTTATGTATATGTTGTGATGCATTACCTCCCCTTAAGAGATTAGTTAGTTAGTTAATTAATTGTTTTTTACTTACATGACATTAGTTAGATTATTTAATTATATTTTAATGTTTGTACATGTATATACTTTGATGGTTCAATAGTTTTAATATATATTTTATGTGCATAGTTTTATGTATATGTTGTGATGCATTACCTCCCCTTAAGACATTAGTTATCTACTTAATTAATTGTTTTTTTACTTACATGACATTAGTTAGATTTTATTGTATTTTAAAGTTTGTACATGTATATACTTTGATGGCTTACTAGTTTTAATATATATTTTATGTGCATGATTTTATGTATATGTTGTGATGCATTGCCTCCTCTTAAGACATTAGTTAGTTACTTAATTAATTGTTTTTTACTTACATGATATTAGTTAGATTAATTAATTATATTTTAAAGTTTTCACGTGTATATATACTTTGAGGGTTCAATAGTTTAATATATATTTTATGTCCATGGTTTTATGTATATGTTGTGATGCATTACCTCCCCTTAAGACATTAGTTAGTTACTTAATTGTATTTTAAAGTTTAAACATATATATATATATATATATATATATATATATATATATATATATATATATATATATATATATATATATATATATATATATATATATATATATATATATATATGACAAATTAGTTTACATGAATGAAAAATATTCGTAACATTAGTACATGGCATAACATTATGTATACATAACATGTATAAAAATAAGTTTAAAATATGAAATAACACACGAAAATATAACACACGTACATATATATGAAATGACTAAAATGAACATGTATATATGTAATGTATAAAATATGAAATAAAACACAACCATATAACATGTACATATATGAAATGACTAAAAAAGACATGTATATATGGGTAAGTGCACAAAGATTGGGGACCAAAAAGGGGGTATAAGATGCCACTTTTTCCTGAAATCAAGAAACTCTGAACTTCAACAAGAAATTGAAGATAGTTAGACTCAAAATTTTAAGATGCGACAAAAACAAGATTTATGATACTATGAATCTAGTTCCTAAAATACTAACTTATTTTTGAAAATGGTGCAGATTAAGGCCCTCAAAAAGGGGGAGCACAACAAGTGGTCCTATTTTTTATGAAAAAATTTAACATAGCGTCTGGTGTGCTCCTCCTAAAATGTTAACTTTTTTTTGAATTTTTTTAATCACTCGAGTGAGAAGTTAGCTAACAATATGTAGTTTATCCCATAATTTTTTGATGAATGTATAATTTTTGATGAATTTACAAAGTGCACACATCCTAAAAACATAAAATTTCTATGTGCTCCCGCTAGAAATCATTTAAAACTAATCAAAAATCAATTTTTTTTTTTAAAAAAAAGTGTGTAGCATAGAGTCTAGTTTCTAAAAATGTAACTTGTTGCAAAATTTGATGAATGAGCCAAAATCTATGCCCAAAATACTACACATTGGTTTTTTACAAAAAATGGACATACACACAAAATAAATTAGAGATGAAAAACTTAACATAATCAGAATTCAAAATAAATTATATGCTTAGATAGATAAAAGAGAGATCTACAATATCACGTCGTTTGATTTTTACATTCTTGAGCCATGAGTAAACTTGACGAGGAGCACACAAAAAAAGATGTCATTTTTTTGTATGTCTTCTGGAAAACACGTCTTAGACCTATTTGAATCATCCAAGCCTTTGGGTTGGATCTGCAAGGAAAATCCAAGCCTTAGGATTGGTAAATTTCAGTGCCTTACAACGTGCGTGCGCCCTATAGGGCGAGCGCACTATTGAAATCCATGACTTCCATAGGGCGTACACCCTATGGAAATCATAGCACTATTGAAATATATGACTTCCATAGGGTGTGCACCCTATTTAAGTCATAGATTTAAATAGTGATGAGAAATAGTCTGAGAGAGAGAGAGAGAGTCTCTCTCTCTCTCTCTCTCTCACACACTCACACACACAAAGATGGAATACTCTCACTCGGCCACAAATCACCAAGCACTGAAAAATATTACTCGAAAAAACTCACCCAATTTTTGGAAAAACTCAGCAAAAAACTCAGGAACTTAAAAATAGCATAAATTTTAATTAAAAATACATTTTTTTTGCAAAATTCTATGGAAGATGCATCCAATGAGTTAATTAATGAGAAAAAAAAAGAAACAAGCTAAGTTTAGATATATAAAAATGCAAAGTGGGTACAAAATTGCATTCTCATGTGGAATACTGATGACTAGAAGTAAAATAGTAAACAATTTCTATAAAACTAGTATGAATCTATGATGCTTGATCATTGATCAATGCCAAATGTCAAAGTATTCATAACTAGGTCGTAGGTAGTCTTTGTGTTTCAAGCCCCTAGGCCCGATAAAAGAGGTTTGAGTGATTTTGGCCTATTGGGAAGTCATGTCTATCTGGGATTTGGGTGAGAGATAAGCTAAGTTTGTCATAGAGATGGGGTTGAAACCAGGTGATTTGTGATAAAATGAGTTAAAACCCTTTGGGAATCCTTTTGCCAGCTTCAGTTTGACCTTATAAATCCATGATGGATTGTGGTAGGTAACCCTACTAAAGGCTTGCTAAATCCCTAAATTTGGCTAAGTCTAGAATTTTTTGAAAACCCCCAAAATCTAGAATCTGCATCTTATCCTATGAAGCTTGAACCTATCCCAAACATCTTGGAAGTATTATATTTTATAATTTATACAAATATAACTTAAAGTATAAGAAATTAAATAAATCAAACTTATACTCTCTCTCTCTCTCATCTCGCTGTCTTTCTCTCTCTAGTTTTTCATAGAGCGCACATGCTATGTAAGAATATGGATTACACTTTTGTGGTTTTTCATAGGGCGCATGGGGGGTGGAAATTTTGTGGTTTTACAAAGCATGAGCACCCTTTAGGGCACACACGCTATAGTTTGAATTGCCCAATCCATGGTGCGTACACCTTATAGGGTGTACGCACTTTAGTGCGTATGCACTATGGTTCATGGTGGACCAAAAAGAAAAGTGGCATGTTTTCGGTCCCCCATCTTTGTGCATATACCCATATGAAATGTCTATAATATGAAATAACATGAACATATATGTCTAAAACAACATGTTTATATGAAATATCTAAAATATGAAATAACATGAACATATATGTCTGAAATAACATGTATATATGAAATTTCACATGAAATATCTAAAATAACACGGTCGCTCAACTAGGACCATGTCCTGATTTGTGACCTGATGGTGGTCCACCTCCTCCTAATCTCTATGTACACTAAAATGAATATATGTGTCACACATACATACATGTATAATAAATTAATTACTTATGATCATAGAAAAATTACTTTTGAATAAACATCTAAATTTACATGTGTGTCATGACCATGTCTTGATTCATGACCTGGTGGTAGTCCCCGTCCTCCTGATCTCTGTGCACAATAAAAGAAATATATGTGTCACGTATACATACATGTATAATAAATTAAATACGTATGATCATAGAAAAATAATTTTTGAAGAAACATCTAAATTTATATGTGTGTCATGACCATGTCCTGATTCATGACCTAATGTATCACCTCCTCCTGATCTCTGTGTACAATAAAAGAAACATATGTGTCACGCATACATAGATGTATAATAAATTAAATACTTATGATCATTGAAAAATTATTTTTGAACAAACGTCTAAATTTACTTATGTTTCATGATGTAGAGGATCGCCTAGAATATGTAAATCTTCATATGGTGCCATATCATTGAGAACACCCTAGAGTACACATATATATAATAGATATTAATCAAAATTTAAATTTAAATTATTTATATACTTGAATAGATCTATATGTGTAAGTTTTTAAAATAAAATCAAAATTTAAGTTTAAATATATACCATAACAGCCTCTAATTCTCTCCTGACAATGCTAAAATATGAGTCATGTAATGATACATGTGCAAGATCAATCTAGTCATCTGTAAGAAATATGGTAAAAAGTTGATGATCTACACATGATGAAGTGGCCTGAGTGACCTAGGAAGGTACATCTAGCATGAGATCAATTGATGAAGTGGCTTGAGTGACTTGGGGAGATCAATCTAGCTTGAGAGTAGGAATTAATTTTGCACTTTGATTTATATCCATACTTTCACTCTCTATCTTTACTGGGGTCTCAATAGAAGGTTGTTCTTTAGGTTCATCCTCTTTTCATCTTCTTGTCCTGTTATATCCTCAACTAGAACTTCTTCTTGTTGCATAGGTGTTTCTTCACCGCATAAGATCTCATGTTCTTCAGTACTTACAAAATTTTCTTCAAACTTATCCAGATCAATATCTGTAGCTGCCATGGTTATTTTAACATTATCAATCACAATAGTTTCATCTTTTGTTATTTTAGCTTCAACTTCTTCAAAGGGTGTTGTAACCTTGGGCGCAGAGTCTTTTGGACCTGTAATAGGTACATTTGGAATCTCTAATTCTTTTTCTTACTCGAAGGGAGATGGACTAACTTGGGGTGCAGGTGTAGAAGGAGGGTACATGTGTCTATCCAGAAATACTTTCTCAAATGATTTCTCTGTCTCCTTCGCAATTAACTCATAATCTTTTTTCATTATGTGCAAGGTTCTGATCTTTGATCTTAGATGAGGCTTCACCAAATCTAATAGCATCATCTATTCTTATAGTGAAAAAATATGAAGATTATCCTCTAATATTTTCTCTCTAATTCTCATATCCTACTCTATAGCTTGTATTCTCAATGAATCAAGTATATTCCATACATTATTAGGGATGATTGTCTTAAGTTCCAAAAGTGACTTTTTAAAATTAATCATATGTTGGATAATCATAGAATGAATTTCCAATCTATCAATCTCTCCATATTTATCATAGAAATTTCCAATATGATCTATCATTCCTTCATCAACAACTCTAGATCTCAAAATTTCAAACTTGGTCTGAATCCTACCTTAGGAGGTTCTTGAGTGTTCTTTACTTTGGTTTTGGTTTTCCTTGAGGATGGGTGGCTTGTGTCAGCCTTCTTCTTTCTTCTAGACAAATTTCCTGGCTCAAAAGGTGGAGAGGACTCTAGATCAACTATAGTAGAAGGCATAGAGGTGCTATCTCTTGTTTTATTCTTTTTCTTCTTTGGATCATCCTCACACTTTACTTATTTAATTTCTGTAGATGAGGGTGCACTTTCAATTTGCATAACAATCTTGGCTTCCCTTTCTTTATATAGGTCTTCTTCGGTGGCACCATGAATTTTTAGAATATCAGAGGTAATTCAAGATGCTTTTCTCTTAGTTGATACACTGTACAAAACATAATCAACTTGTTTTGTCTTCTCTTCATATGTACCCCATTTAGGCTCATTGGGATCCTTTGGTGTAGATAGAAGTACTTGTGCATATCCTTCCAAAATATGCTCATCTACTTCATAACCAAGTGGATGAATCCACTTTGTTCTAGGCTCAACTGCTTCTGTGCATGTAGAATCTATTTCCACCATAAAACATATAGTGTCCTTGTATTTCTCCACTATCTTCTTAGGTATTTTGAACCTTCTTTGTATCTTAATTCTAAACATTTTGATCTCTAGATCCATGAAGTCCTTCAAAGTGCTCTCATATGATGCCTCAAGTGAAATTTGAGCCAAGGTAGGTTTGCTTCAATCTAGGCAAAGATTAGAATCCTTACCAACAATATGAAAGTACATATATATGATTAATGATCCGAAGCTAAATAATTTTCTCTTATCATGCTTTATAGCTTTGATGTTATCTATTAAGTGTGTGCGCAAGATCTCACAAAGCTGAAACTGTGTATTTTCTTTCACTATCTTTATTGCTACTAGAATTGTAGCTGCAAATACACTATTAACTCTGTTTGCATTCTAAAATTCATATACAATGATCATAGCCATAAGTTTGAGGTCTTTCTCCTCTATAGGCTCAATGGTCATGTCGCGCTTGTCACTCCTAGATTTACAAGCCTACTCAACTTGTTTTCTGACATCTTTTCCCATTGGAAGAAGAGCGCCAACCTTAGAAAGTCTTGTCATCTCATGGATGAGATCGACTGTAATATGGATAGGGACTTCACCAATCCAAAATAAATCATCATATATCTTACCGAGTAAAAAATTAATCCATTTCGACTCATAAATCTCATGTGCAGTCGCATACTCAATAATATGGTTATCTATAACATGAGAAAATTCATCCATGAATGTGAAGTAAGGATTAAACATTGTTACCATGTGCAACCTTATGCAGTATGCTCCTCTAGACTCCTTACAATAAATGTAAGCATGAATATCTTTGACATGCATGACTCCTATCAGAGTCTTAGAAAATTCTCCTTCTAAATATATTATAATAACTAAGAGGGGGTGAATAAGTTAATCACTATCCCAAGTCAAAATGTATAATCCAAAAACAAATACTTCAACTTCTGCTACTTGGTAACTTAAAATAATTTCACTGTCTATGCTTTTACCGATTGCCAGTCTAAAACATATAGAAGTTATCGATCAAATCAAATATGAAACATGCAAATATGACATCAAACAAATATCACAATCAACACATAACACAAGAAATTTAATGTGGAAACCCTGGTAAGGAAAAAACCAGCTAGGACCAACAACCCAAAAATATTCACTCTTCTGAAATGAGGTCAGTGAAGACCCAACCTTGTTAAAGGTTATGAACACACTGTTAGGTGTGACCTTGTTAGAGGATTTAAGACCAACCATTATCGTCCAACCATCATTCACTATGGGGTTGATAGGATAAAAATGTTCATTCTATGAATGATACATAATAAGACTTTCTTAGTCCACTCAGTCAAGAGATTTGATTGTGTACAATGGTTAACTATGTAACAGTAGGTGATCTGATCTATTACAACTTCAATTGCAGATATACAGATCCATATTCAGCTCATACAAATCTTTTGATCAATGTAACACTTATGATTCAACAATATATCAACTTACTGTCCGTCGGTAATTACTCTCTATCCCTTGGTAATGCTCTGCAATTGGGTTCTCCTTAACCTATATGATTAGAATGCATAAAAACTTGTTCATGCGATAATTCTATAGTTTCCTTTTCTTCTGACTATTTTCATCATGAAATAATTAGTCTCTTATTTAGACACGTAAACCATTTTCTTCTTGTCCATCCGATTTTGCCACTTAATCTCATCCACTGATTTTGTCACTTTAACCTTCTTCAGCTAATGTGTCAATAACATGTTTCAACCCAATCCATTAGATCCTCCTTGAATTTTGTTAGTCATTGATCTTTGTTACAGACATTATCTGTTACGTCGAAATCATACACTTTCCAGCTCATCAATTCTTATCAGCTAAACTAGTCATTTTGTTCATTCTATTATGCTCAGTTAACAAAGAAATGCATTGGTGAACACAAGCTTGATTTACACTATGCTCAATATACTTTACACTCCGTTGGTGTATACTAAAATGCTTCATTAACTGAAAACACTACTTTGTCTCTTTAGGCTATTTTCCTCATCATAGATGCATGCAACATAATCAAGTCAATATCATAAGGTCATAGACTCATCAACAAGTTACTCAATGTATTCCTTATCCTCATTTGTCATATCCATCTTCCTCATGTAGATATTTCTATTCTTCATTTCTTTCTCTCCTTTTCTCTAGATGTTTTGGTATACCAACTTACAAGATAAGTGTTGTCAAACTAGTTGAAATCAATGACAACATAATATTGATTTAATCATCTTACATATCTAATCAATCAGCTCGGTGATCTCTAATCACAGATTCTTCAATTAGGTTCTAAATCAGTTGTAGTTCATCAATCTCTCTCTTTGGTATTGATGGCAACTCAAGTAATATGAAAAATACAATACAAATACCAAACATATATTCTACAACTCTATTCAAAAATTTTGTACAAGCTCTCCCTAGCTTAATATGTTTAATTACTACGTTACTAAACAACATTACTAAATACAACTTTGACAATTTGCAGATATGCTCTTTTCAGCTCTCTTGTTCTTGCTTCTGTTCTAAGTAACTGATCTTCAATGCTCTCCCTTTCTTTCAGATTATCTCTCCCTTAGATAGTTCTCATTGGTGCATATTGTTTCATATTGTTTATCTCTCCCTTTGACAACAATGGCAAAGAAAAAAATAAAACAAATAGCTCTTTAGTAGCCAAGTAACTCTTTGTTGTCCATTGCATTCTCTGTATCTCTGTATACTGATATGCCAATCTGTTCCAATACTTTTCACAACTTTAGACATGATCCAAAGTGTGAGCTATGTTGCATCAACATGTATGAGCTTTTGATAAGATTAGGCTGATGCAACATCCAGATCACATTAATGACTGGTAGACAGTGGACGGACCCCAAGTCTAGTCCTCAAGTATTCAAATGTATCCTTTAGTAGAGGCCTTGTAAATATGTTTGCAAGTTGTTCTTTAGATATAAAAAACTCTAACTTCACTTTCTTCTCATGTACTTGTTCTCTTAAGTAGTGATACTTAATAGATATATGCTTTGTCTTAGAGTGCATCACTGGATTCTTTGAATTGTTAATGGCACTAGTGCTGTCACAATATATAATCACCAACGCAGTGATTACCTAATTCATACCTTCCAACACTTACTTAATATATGCAATGTTTGAGAAATTAGTAGTAGCAGCAACATACTCTGCTTTAGCTGTAGACTAAAAAATACAAGCCTTCTTTTTACTTGTCCAGGTTACAAGTCTTTCACCAAAGAAAAATGCTCATCTGGTGGTGCTTTTTCTATCATCCACATTTCCAGCCCAATCAACATTGGTGTATACCTTCAGTTCAAACTTGCCTTCCTTAGGATACCAAATTCCATAGTCCTCTATTTTCTTTAGGTATCTTAAGATTCTTTTAGTAGAAATCACATGTGATTCTCTAAGGTTAGCAAAAAATCTAGCAACAATTCCCACAGCATGTGCTATATCTAGTCTACTGTGAACTACATACATTAACTTACCAATCATGGATCGGTAAAGTGTCTGATTTACCTCTGTAGTTTCATCTTCCTTTTTCAATTTACATTCGGTAGCCATCAGTGTTCCCACAGATTTAGCATATTCCATGCCAAATATCTTCAATACTTCCTTTATGTATTTAGATTGTGTGATGAATATCGCATCACTCTGTTGAATCACTTGTAAGCCTAGAAAGAACTTAATCTCTCCAAACATAGACATTTCAAATTCTTGTCTCATCTCATCAGCAAAGGCTTTACATCTGTGATCTTAACCTCCAAAAATAATATCATCCACAAATGTCTCAACAATAACAATAGTATCATCAGTATCTCCTTTCATATACAAATTGTTGTTCTCACTAGTTCTAACAAATCCAATACTTAACAAGTATGCAACCTTTCATACCAGGCTCTCCATGCTTGCTTCAAACCATATAAAGATTTATGTAATCTACGTACCATGTCTTTGTTGTCTGGATCAGCGAACCCTTCTAGTTGTTCTATGTAGACCTCTTCTTCAAGTATTCCATTCAAAAATGCTGACTTAACATCCATTTGATAAACTTTGAATTTCTTGTGTGGAGCATATGCAAGTAGCATTCTAACACCTTCTAATATAGTAATAGGTGCAAATGTTTCACCATAATCAATGCCTTCCTCCTGTGCATATCCCTTGCATACCAATCTAGCTTTATTTCTTGTTACCTCACCATTTGGATTTAGCTTGTTCCTAAATATCCCTTTAGTACCGATAAGATTCTTATCCTTAGGTCTGGGTACTAAAATTTAGGTTGTTTTCTTCTCTACGTATTCTTTTTCCTCTTTCATTGCATTGATCCCTTCATCATTCTCCAATGCAACTTTTACATTCTTTGGTTCAAATTCACAAACTAGAAATGTACCTTGTCTTGCTTTGCTCCTTGTTTGCATGCCAGCTTATCTATCTCCAATAATTTGTGTCTCAAGATGATATCTCCTAAAAAATCTTGCTAGTACTTGGTCTCTTCTTTGTTGTTCATCCTGGTTAAGTCCATTTTCTTTCTGAGTAGGTCCATCCTGCTCATCGGTTTCTCTTTCCTATTGTTCTATATTATTTTCTTGCTGACCGGTTATCATAGGTTGCGGCTTCAGTAGATACTTTGGTTGTTCAATGTAAGTGAATCTACCATAGTCTTCTGGTTCTTTTCTACTTTCCTCTATGTTCTTGTCATCAAACTCATCAACTCAGACATTAATACTTTCAATCATTGTATTTGTAACCTTATTCAGACATTTAGATGCTTTACTTTTAGTGGAATATCCCAGAAATATCCCTTCATCACCTTTTCAGTAAAATTTACCATTTCTCTCATCTTTTAGAGTAAAGCATTTATTTTGAAAAATCCTAAAATAACTTACAATAGGTTTGTGTCCAAACCATAACTCATAGGGTGTCCTGTTGGTGTCCTTCTTCAGTTGTACTCGGTTAAGAACATAAACAGCTATACTGATAGCTGCTCTCCAATATGTCTGGGAAACATTCTTTTGCGACATCAGTGTCCTAGCACAGTCAATTATTGACATGTTCCTTGCAATGCCATTTTTCTGGGGTGTCCTCGGTGCAGAGACCTGTCGTTTAATACCATGCTCATTACAGAAATTAGTAAATTCATTAGAGATAAATTCACCTCCTTTATCAGATATTAAGCATTTCAATTCCTTACCAGTCTCTTTTTCTACCTTAGCTTTATACCACTTGAACATCTTAAATGCTTTAGATTTTTCTTTTAGAAACATAACGGTCATCAATGTAGTATAGTCATCAACAAAAAGATTAAAGTATCTATCACCACAATAACTCTAAGTTCTCATAGGACCACATAGGTCAGCATGAACTAACTCAAGTATCTTCTTTTTTGAGTAATTCTTGCTTTTGAAACTAGATTTAGTCATTTTCCCTTTCTGACATTCATGATACATAACATGATTAGGTTTTGACAAGTTAGGTAGACCTCTAACTCTTTTCCTTTTGCTGATCTTAATCATGTTATCAAAATTCACATGGCATAAACTTTTATGCCACAACCAAGCATCTTCATTTTTCATCATCAAGAAAGAAGACTCATCGGTATCAAGATAAAAATGATTACCTCTTGATTGTGCACTAGTTCCAACTAGTCTTCCTCCATCATCAAAGATTTTCAGTTTCTTGCTCTCAAAAGCAACTCGGTGACCAAAATTGTTCAGTTGTGCCACACTTAGCTAGTTATAGTTCAATCCATCTACCCAATAATCATTATCACATTTTATCCTATCATTTATCATTAGGGATCCTTTAACTCTTACCATACAGGGTGTATCATTACCCATCTTAACTAATCCTCCATTGTATTCTTCAAGTTGATCAAATTTCTCTTCATCACCAGTCATGTGATGTGTAAAACCACTATCTATGATCCATGTATTATTTTTGTTAAATTTAGAGATCAATGTTGTTTCTACCTATTTTTCTTCTTCCTTGGAGTCATCTTTCATAGCAACAAATACAACTTCTACATCATCATCAGAATTAGATTCAAATTCATTATCTTTGGCTATGTAACATACCTTTTTTCCTTTTTCATTACTATCTTGGTTGTCTCTGTTGTTGTATCGGTAGCTCCTATTGACTCTCCTGCCACACCTTCCTTCAGATCGGTCTTTGGATCTTTCATCATCTTTCTTATGTGGACATATAGTAGCAATGTGGCCAACCTCTTTATAATTAAAGCATGATAAAGGTAGATTACCTCTATATCTTCCCTTTCCTTTAGATAACCTTCTGGCCATAAGAGCTTCAAGCTCATCAAGCTCATCATCGGTATTTCTATCACTATCATCATTCTTATTATTCCTACTACTAGACTTACCCATCTCCAGAGAAGACATGAAAGCAGACTCAACAGTTTGTACAAAACTATTATCAAAGTTATTCAATTCAAAGGTTGTGAGCTTACCAATTAGAGTGTCAAGAGTAAGGTTGGATGCAGCCCTTGTTTCATGAATTGCAAAAATCCTGATTGCATAAACTGGCAATAAAGTTTTGAGAATCTTTCTCATCACTATTTCATCATCAATAACTCCATTTGATGCTCTAATAGCATGTACCACCTCTTTTAGTCTATTTGTTTACTGCACAGTGTTCTCACCTTCCTTCATCTTCATATCATCGAATCTGCCTCTTAGGCTTTCAGCTTGGGCTCTTTTAACATTCAAATCACCACTGTAAATTAAAGATAGTTTGTCCCACATGGCTTTGGCAGTAGTGCAGCTCTTAATATCTTGAAATTCGACATCGGTATAGGCAGTGACAATATCCATCATAGTAATATTGTGCTCATGCCTATCTCTTAGTTGATCAAGAGTCAAGGGACCAGGGGTCAGTTCAATGTAGCCATTCTCCATCAGTTCTAGTGCAGAATACCCAATTCCAGATATGTGTAAATTCATCCGGCTTTGCCATACTGTGAAGTTCTCTTTGTTCAGTCTTGGCACTTCCCTCTTATACATGTTGAGATCTTTGTGATGAAGTCCTTAAAACTCTTTTCTTAGCAACCAATTCTCTGATACAAATTGTTAGAATAACTGAGAGGGGGTGAGTGATTTAATCACTATCCCAAGTCAAAATGTATAATCCAAAAACAAATACATCAACTTCTGCTACTCGGTAACTTAAAATACTTTTACTGTCTATGCTTTTATGGATTACCAGTATAAAACATATAGAAGTTACCGATCAAATCAAATATGCAACATGCAAATATGACATCAAACAAATATCACAATCAACACATAACACAAGAGATTTAATGTGGAAACCCTATTAAGGGAAAAACCACCTGGGACCAGCAACCCAAAAATATTCACTCTTCTTAAGTGAGGTTGGTGAAGACCCAACCTTGTTAAAGGTTACAAACACACTATTAGGTGTGACCTTGTTAGAGGATTTAAGACCAAGCGTTATCGTCCAGCCACCATTCACTATGGGGTTGGTAGGATAACAATGTTCATTCTATGAATGATACATAATAAGACTTTCTTAGTCCACTCAGTCAAGAGATTTGACTGTGTACAATGGTTAAATATGTAACAGTAGGTGATCTGATCTATTACAACTTCAATTACAGATATACAGATCAATATTGAGATCATACAAATCTTTCTGATCAATGTATCACTTCTGACTGAACAATATATCAACTTACTATCCGTCAATAATTACTCTCTATCACTCAGTAATGCTCTACAGTTGGGTTCTCCTTAACCTGTATGATATGAATGCATGAAAACTTGATCATAGGATAATTCTGTAGTTTCCTTTTCTTCTGACTACTTTCATCATGAAATCATCAGTCTCTTATATAGACATGTAAAACATTTTCTTCTTGTCCATCAAAATTTTCCGCTTAATCTCATCCATTGATTTTTTTGCTTTCACCTTCTTTGGCTGATGTGTCAATAACATGTTTCAATCCAATCCATTAGATCTTTCTTGAATTTTGTTAGCCATTGATCTTTGTAAAAAACATTATCCGTTACCTCAAAATCATACACTTTTCAACTCATCAATTCTTATCGGCTAAACTAGTCATTTAGTTCATTTTGTTCTGCTCGGTTAACAAAAAAATGTGTCGGTGAACACAAGCTCAGTTTACACCATGCTCGGTATACACTACACTCCGTCAGTGTATATTGAAATGCTTCATTAACCGACAACACTGCTTTGTGTCTTTAGGCTCTTTTCCTCATCATAGATGAATCCAACATAATCAAGTCAATATCATAAGGTCATAGACTCATCAAAAAGTTACTCAATGTATTCCTTATCCTCATATGTCACATCCATCTTCCTCATGTAGATATTTCTGTTCTTCATCTCTTTCACTCTTTTTCTCTAGATGTTTCGATATAGTAACTTACAAAATAAGTGTTGTCAAACTAGTTGACATCAATGAAAAAATAATACTAATTTAAGCATCTTACATATCTAATCAATGAGCTCGGTGATCTCTAATCAAAGATTCTTCAATTAGGTTCTAAATCAGTTGTAGTTCATCATAAATCATCTAATAATGACTTGAACGGGTACTTCTTAAACAGGTATCTCTTCCTTTCAGTGACATCAAAGATTACTAGGGTTACCATTACTTACTTGCTTGAATGCACAAATAGGGTTCCAAAAGATTTTTGAAATGATGCATCTGAGCTAGGTTTTCGCTAACAAATTTTAACTCCCGTTTGCTAATGAAAAATCCTTCAATACTTGATGCTTTAGTCTCCTGTGCTCTTGAAAGGCTTGATCTCAAATGTAAAAGTGAAGATATTAGATCTTCGGTGACTTATAAATCAAAATTTTGCACTTAATGCTCACCATCGTAACACATACCACAATTGAGAATTTCAAGACTCATTTTGTGCTGACATTCAAACTATACGCTATTGCATATTGCATCAACTCACAATCAAACATCTAAAACTAAAGGTGCATACTCCGAGGATGAGTATACCAGTCGCGCAGGGATCTAGAGCTTATCTAGCTCTCCCTATGACCATGAGGGTCATTTAACTAGAAGTAGAAGGTGTGTCCATTGTGAATGAATCCACTACTTTTTCAATAACATTATCTTTCTTTACTTTCATCCAAATCTTGCTTCCATCTTTTGTAGCTTTCACAAACTTGACTTCTCCAGATTCATCCAATATCAATCCTTGAGACTTATCAAGTCTTTCTTGTCTTTGTGCTTGTGATTTGCAAAACTTTGAGATGTGTCCAACCTTGTTACAAGAGTAACCCATGACTTGAGGCCTCATATTCCTAGGCGCATTGATGTGATTTACTATAGTGCATTATTTAGCTATGTGTCCATTGAAATTGTATATCTAACATGTAATGTTCAGTGGACTTTTAACACTTTTTTGTGGTTGATTTCTCTAATTGTGATGTATCTGACTTCTTTGATTGGATCTACAATTCATAACTCTATGACCAAACTTATTGCATGAATAACAATAAGCATTGAAAAGTCTTACCTCTTTACAATCTCTTGCTATATGTCCATGCTTGTTACAGGCATAACAAGTTTGGTTTAGTAGGTTGCATCCATCTTTAGTTGGTTCTTCTTTCGCATCAGTTTGATTTTCAATCTTTTTAGCTTCTGTAGATTCTTCTGGTGCTTTCATTTTTTATTGCATTGCATTGATTTGAATTTGTGCTTCACTGTATCCAATACCATTGGAAGCTCGTTTTATCCTCTTTGCATAAATTTGTGAATCTAATAGATCAGTACTTGTGTGTAATTTGTCAATATGATTCTTGGCTTCTGTCAACTTAGATTCCATATTTTTATTCATGTTCTCTAACTCAAAGATTTTTAGGTTTGCTTGCATAAGTTAACTATTTGTTTTCTTTGATTTGATCCTAAAATGCTAACTTCCTATTAGTTAACTATTCATTCAAATCTTCAATCTGATCTTTCAGATACATGTTTTCTTCATTCAAATTTTTGACCATTTTTCCCAAATCATTCGTTGAGCAATCTTTTAAATCTTTTCTTAGTTTCTTGATGAATACTTGTGAGCCATTGACCTTCATTTTCAGTTCTTCAATTTATTTTTCAGATCTGCCAAGATCTTCAAGATTTTTCTTCAGATGTTTTGCTTCTTCTGAACCCATGATCTCCTCAAGTGGTTAAACTTCTCTTCAAGGACCAAAGCTCTGATATCAATTGTTAAGAATGGGAACATTGAGAGGGGGGGTGTATTAGTGTTCTACAATTAATGTTTTTCTGCTTCTTGAAACTTGGACCAATTACTTAATTACTAAAATGAATAGTAAAGCATATAAAATAATCAACCATAACACATAACAAAATATATGTTTATGGTGAAACCTTGGCCAAAGGAAAACCCCAGTGGGAATTAGTACCCACAAATAATTGCACTAGTCTTATGAACCTGTTAGAGTTCCTTTTCCCTGTGAGGAGTAGTCTTTACAATCATGAGTACAATGAATATATTAGGAGTCTGAAAGAACAAACCTATTAGGGGTGGATGGTACACTGCTTAATGAAGAAGTCTACAACCTCCTAATAATCAGATACACACTATATTTGGAAGGGTGAACTGCTACTTTGACATTGTTGTCTAATTAGTTCCTTTTGTGCACTGATGCTCTAACCTCTTGTAAAGCTTTATTCTATTTTTTATGCTCTTCTATATACTTTGCATACTTCTACTCTATCTATCACTTCATATCTCAAATACAAAGGTGGATATCCTATATATACATGCCAAATAGGCGCAACAAAAACTTAATACTATGTTGGCGTAAAAGCTAATACACACAATGCTTCCAATATAATTGGCTCAAGCATGTTTACATATGATGATAATAACATGTTTATAATACAATTACAATAGGTGCATAGCCTTTACAAAATAAAATGATATATGCTAAACAAAAACTTTCTTATCAGCTTCATGCTCAGTTCTACTAGTATCACTTAGACTTGCTATAACTTCTTGATACTATCACATCTGATCATGCATTATTAGAATTAGCATAATAACATATTCAAAATCTTATATCCAAGGGAAAATACCATAACTTGATCATACACATGTGCGTTGATGCTCTGATCATCAGGCACATCATTGTCTGCACTGGCTACTGCACTTAGCTGAAAAATGAACTTCAAAGCTTGTGTGCTGACTATCAAAAATCCATATGACTTTGTTTCCATAATGAAAAAACAAAACTAGTCATATAATCACAGTAAAGTCAACTTGCCAACACATTATAGTCTAGGCTAAAAGCATAATATCTTGTTGCCTTTTAAGCTAACTAGACAAACTCGATCCAATTGGACTCGCCCAAGCCCTACACGATTGATTACGATACGACCATGTATACATAGGCACCACGTGACACAAAATGGTTCCCACGGGGCCTCTTAGATTGGGCCGAGTGATACTCAGTCGAGTATAACTTGCTCGAGTCCAAATAGTATTATAAATACCCAAAAAAGCCCAACCTCCCTCATTTTCACATTGAGGGGCTAAAGAATAGTAGGCAGAGCACCACTAAGTAGTCAACTGAGTTCCAAGTAGGGAGACCTTATTTTATATATTTATTTAAGTGTTTTTTAATTTTTTCTTGTATTTATATGTAAATTTATTTTTTCACTTAGCATTATAATTTATATTATTTTTTTTCATTTTTAACCAATAAAAATTTGTAGACTAGATATATTATTGATGTTATTTAAACATATAATTTACCAAAAACTTAAACGTAATCTGAAACGTAAACCCATATAATTTACAAAAAAGTTTAAAACTTAAATGTAAACCTAAAACCTACAACCATATATAATTTACCCAAATTATAAAATCAAACCTAAAAACATGTAAATAGCACACAATACATGGTTATGTCAATAGTCCAATCAACCAAACAGGTTAGTACTAGAACTCTAGAAACTAGGCCACTTTTGATTCACTGCCCTCTATATTCATTGTTAGAAAGTAAAGTCCACCAAGATAACTGAAAGGGGGGATGAATTAGTTATCAGATAAATACAAATTTTATGACCTTTAAAATATTTTAACCATGTAAGCAATGTGATCAAAAACCATAGAAAGATATACATACACAACAACACAATAATACAAGATATGTTGACTAGGGAACCTCCTGATCCTGAAGAGTAAACCTCGGTAGGAATGATGGCCACAAAAGATGCACTAATATAAAATTTCCTTATGAGAGGATGGAATTTTTTAGGAGTCATATGAAATACATTTAGTACATATCAATCCCTGTAAGGAGACTTTGAATCCCTGCTAAAAGATTCAAACCCTGTTAGGAGTTATGGAAGATAGAAGGACCCACTGTCTAAACAACTTCAAGGGAAAGATCACTAAACACATTGACCAATTGATCTCTTTATTAATCAAAAAATTAATACCAAAATATTACTGATCTCAACAACTTATCACTTCTCATTTGACTGTGCCAAGCCGCACTATCTTCTTTATCAAATCTCAATACCAGATCTATATACTTCACATATCCTCTTACAATAAGTATTACACAATTCCTCAATTCACTTTCACAATCTTACAAAACCTTGCATTACAATAAGGAAAATATTCCTTCTTATATACCATACTCAAATAATTACAAATGAGTTAGTATAAAAATTACAAAATAAAATCTTCCACACGTTACATAAAAATTCCATAATTACATAAAATTGTCAACTTCCAATAAAGATAATTTTTTAATCATGCGACCTCTAACCTTTTTTGTCATGTCCACATCAAAATCATCATGTCTTCATCATCTGTACAACTTTGCATGCCCAGATTCTATCCTGACTAGGATATATCATCCGATTTCCACAAACCGCTACTCAAGAACACTGCCTGAATACTACTTCCACTGAATTACTCATAATTGTCATGAATAAATGAATTTATGTATGCGATATTAACCAAAATCATATAAAACATGATAGATTAATTCTTCAACTCTGCATAGCTTGATCTTCAATAGCCCACATGCGCTAATATAAACACTGTCTGCTTCACTTCTAATCTTCAACAGATCACTATATTGACATCAATGACAATCATAGCCATGAATGCAATAACAACTGCTATAAAATGGCTATGAATACTGCCCAATAGGTTATATTCTGCATTCATTCCTAACAATCTCCCCCATTGGCATTTATGGCAACATAGATAAAAAAGCATCCAAGTTCAATGAATACCAACATTGCAACACTGCTGCTCTCAAATGATTTTAAATCCTCTTCATCAATAAAATCTTTCTTTGTTTTCCTATTCAATTCTTATAGTTTTCCATTTTATATTTCTTGTATCCTTCTCCCTTAGATTCTCTTCAAAAAAATGGTTTTTCATGTATCCTTCTCCCCTATTGACATCAATGAAATATTCTACATCACTATGTCAACAATAAATTCAATGTCAAAAGACACTTTTCAAAAAATACATTCATTAGAGTCCTCATGACTCAGCTCAAAAACACATACTCCCCCATGGAGGAAGTACCAAAATCCAATCCAGAAGAAAGATAAGGCTCATATACCACTGGACTAATGGAACAATCTGCATCACTTCTCAAAAGTAGGATGGGGCATAACTCCAAGCATACCTCTCAGATACTCAAATGTATCCTTAGGCAAAAGCTTTGTAAATATATCTGCAATCTGCTCTTTTGTACTTATATACTCAAATCTGACTTCTTTCTCTGCAACTTTCTCTCTCACTACATGATACTTTATTTCAATATGCTTTTTCTTAGAATGTCGTACATGATTCCTAGACATACTAACTGTACTAGTGTTATCACAGTGTATAAAAATAGGCTCATCAAATTTTATTCCAGTATCCTTCAACATTTGTTTCATCCAAATTATTTGATTACAATTTTTTGCTGCTTATGCTGTAGTCTGTGAAATATAGTGTTGCTTCTTGCTTAGCCAAGAAACCAATCTTGCTCCAAGGAAAAATGCTCTACCACTTGTACTCTTTTTGTCATCAACACTACCTCCCCAATCTGCATCTTTATATGCACATAGGGTACAGTCATCAGATTTTTCATACCACAATCCATATTCAATTGTGCCTCTTAAGTACCTCAGTATCCTTTTTACTGCTGCATAATGTGATTATATGGGATTAGCTTGAAATCTTGCAAGAATTCCAACCGCATGTATTAATTATTTAGTTAGTTAATTAATTATTTTTTACTTACATGACATTAGTTAGATTACTTAATTATATTTTAAAGTTTGTACATGTATATACTTTGATGGTTCACTAGTTCTCATATATATTTTATGTGCATGGTTTTATGTATATGTTGTGATGCATTACCTTCCCTTAAGAGATTAGTTAGTTATTTAATTAATTGTTTTTTACTTACATGACATTAGTTAGATTATTTAATTGTATTTTAATGTTTGTACATGTATATACTTTGATGGTTCAATAGTTTTAATATATATTTTATGTGCATAGTTTTATGTATATGTTGTGATGAATTACCTCCCCTTAAGACATCCCCTTAAGACATTAGTTAGCTACTTAATTAATTGTTTTTTACTTACATGACATTAGTTAGATTTTATTATATTTTAAAGTTTGTACATCTATATACTTTGATGGTTCACTAGTTTTAATATATATTTTATGTGCATGATTTTATGTATATGTTGTGATGCATTACCTCCTCTTAAGACATTACTTAATTAATTGTTTTTTACTTACATGATATTAGTTAGATTAATTAATTATATTTTAAAGTTTGCACATGAATACATACTTTGAGGGTTCAATAGTTTAATATATATTTTATGTCCATGGTTTTATGTATATGTTGTGATGCATTACCTCCCCTTAAGACATTAGTTAGTTACTTAATTGTATTTAAAAGTTTAAACATATATATATATATATATATATATATATATATATATATATATATATATATATATATATATATATATATATATATATATATATATATATATATATATATATATATATATATATATATATATATATATATATATATATATATATATATATGACAAATTAGTTTACATGAATGAAAAATATTCATAACATTAGTACGTAGCATAACATAATGTATACATAACATGTATAAAAATAAGTTTAAAATATGAAATAACACACGAAAAATATAACACATATACATATATATGAAATGACTAAAATGAACATGTATATATGTAATGTATAAAATATCAAATAAAATACAACCATATAACATGTACATATATGAAATGACTAAAAACACATGTATATATGGGTAAGTGCACAAAGATGGGGGGACTAAAAAGGGGGTATAAGATGCTACTTTTTCTTGAAATCAGCAAACTCTGAACTTCAACAAGAAATTGAAGATAGTTAGACTCAAAATTTTAAGATGCGACAAAAACAAGATTTGTAATACTGTGAATCTAGTTCCTAAAATACTAAATTATTTTTGAAAATGGTGAAGATTATGGCCCTCAAAAAGGGGGAGCACAACAAGTGGTCCTATTTTTTATGAAAAAATATAACAGCGTCTGGTGTGCTCCCCCTAAAATGTTAACCTTTTTTTTGAATTTTTTTAATCGCTGTAGTGAGAAGTTAGCTAACACCACGTAGTTATCCCATAATTTTTTGGTATTTTTTTGATGAATATATAATTTTTGATGAATTTATGAAGTACACACATTCTAAAAACATAAAATTTCTATGTGCTCCCCCTAGAAATCATTTAAAACTAATCAAAAATCAATTTTATTTTTTTCAAAAAGTGTGTAGAATAGAGTCTAGTTTCTAAAAATGTAACTAGTTGAAAAATTCGATGAATGAGCCAAAATCTATGCCCAAAATACTACACGTTGGTTTTTTACAAAAAATGGACATACACACAAAAGAAATTAGAGATGAAAAACTTAACATAATCAGAATTCAAAATAAATTATATGCTTAGATAGATAAAAGAGAGATCTAAAATATCACGTCATTTGATTTTTACTTTCTTGAGCCATGAGTAAACCTGACGAGGAGCACACAAAAAAATATGTCATTTTTTTGTACGTCTTTTGGAAAACATGTCTCAAGCCTATTTGAATCGTCCAAGCCTTTGGGTTGGATCTCCAAGGAAAATCCATGCCTTAGGATTGGTAAATTTGAGTGCCTTACAACATGTGTACACCCTATAGGGCAAGTGCACTATTGAAATCCATTACTTCCATACGGCGTGCACCCTATGGAAATCATAGCACTATTGAAATATATGACTTCCATAGGGCGTGCACCCTATTAAAGTCATAGATTTAAATAGTGATGAGAAATAGTCTGAGGGAAGGAGGGAGGGGGAGAGAGAGAGAGAGAGAGAGAGAGAGAGGGAGAGTCTCTCTCTCTCCCTCCCTCCCTTCTCTCTCTCTCTCTCTCTCACATCACCCTCTCTCTCTCTCTCTCTCTCTCTCTCTCTCTCTCACACACACACACACACACACACACACAAAGATGGAATACTCTCACTCAGCCAAAACTCACCAAGCATTGAAAAATATTACTCAGAAAAACTCGCCCAATTTTTGGAAAAACTCAGCAAAAAACTTAGGAACTTAAAAATAGCATAAAATTTAATTAAAAATGCATTTTTTTGCAAAATTCTATAGAAGAGGCATCCAATGAGTTAATTAATGAGAAAAAAAAAGAAACAAGCTAAGTTTAGATATATATAAATGCAAAGTGGGTACAAAATCACATTCTCATGTGGAATGCTAATGACTGGAAGTAAAATAGTAAACAATTTTTACAAAACTAGTATGAATCTATGATGCTTGATCATTGATCAATGCCAAATGTCAAAGTCTTCATAACTAGGTCCTAGGTAGTCTTTGTTGGTGGTCATTTTCAAGTCCCTAGGTCTGACAAAAGAGGTTTGAGTGATTTTGGCCTATTGGGAAGTCATGTCTGTCTGGGATTTGGGTGAGAGATAAGCTAAGTTTGTCGTAGAGATGGGGTCGAAACCAAGTGATTTGTGATAAAATGAGTTAAAACCCTTTGGGAATCCTTTTTCCAGCTTCAGTTTGACCTTATAAATCCATGATGGATTGTGGGAGGTAACCCTGCTGAAGGCTTACTGAATCCTGAAATTTGGCTATTCGGAATTTTTTGAAAACCCCCAAAATCTAGAATCTGCATCTTAACTCCTATGAAGTTGGAACCTATCCCAAACATCCTGAAAGTATTATATTTTATAATTTATACAAATATAACTTAAAGTATAAGAAATCAAATAAATCAAACTTATACTTTCACCTCTCTCTCTCTCTCTCTCTCTCTCTCTCTCTCTCTCTCTCTCTCTCTCTCTCTCTCTATTTTTTCATAGGGCGCAAATGCTATGTAAGAATATGGATTACACTTTTGTGGTTTTGCATAGGGCGCATGGGGGGTGGAAATTTTGTGGTTTTACAAAGCGCGTGCACTCTATAGGGCACATGCGCTATTATTTGAATTTCCCAAGCCATAGCACGTGCGCCCTATAGGGCGCACACGCTTTAGTGTGTATGCACTATGGTCAATGGCGGACCAAAAAGAAAAGTAGCACCTTTTTGGTCCCCCATCTTTGTGCATATACCCATATGAAATGTCTATAATATGAAATAGCATGAACATATATGTCTTAAATAACATGTTTATATGAAATAACATGAACATATATGTCTGAAATAACATGTATATATGAAATGTCACATGAAATATCTAAAATAACATGGTCTCTCAACTAGGACCATGTCTTGATTTGTGACCTGATGGTGGTCCACCTCCTGCTAATCTCTGTGTACACTAAAATAAATATATGTGTCACACATACATACATGTATAATAAATTAAATACTTATGATCACAGAAAAATTACTTTTAAAGAAACATCTAAATTTACATGTGTGTCATGACCATGTCTTGATTCATGACCTAGTGGTGGTCCACATCCTCTTGATCTCCGTGTACAATAAAATAAATATATGTGTCACGCATACATACATGTATAATAAATTAAATACTTATGATCATAGAAAAATTATTTTTGAACAAACATCAAAATTTATATGTGTTTCATGACCATGTCCTGATTCGTGACCTAATGTGTCACCTCCTCCTGATCTTTGTGTACAATAAAAGAAACATATGTGTCACGCATACATACATGTATAATAAATTAAATACTTATGATCATAGAAAAACTATTTTTGAACAAATGTCTAAGTTTACTTATGTGTCATGATGTAGAGGATCACCTGGAATCTGTAAATCTTCATATGGTGCCATATCGTCGAGAACACCCTGGAGTACACATATATATAATATATATTAATCAAAATTTAAATTTAAATGATTTATATACTCGAATAGATCTATATATGTAAGTTTTTTAAATAAAATCAGAATTTAAATTTAAATATATACCATAACAGCCTCTAATTCTCTCCTGACAGCGCTAAAGTATGAGTCATGTAATGATACATGTGCAAGATCAATCTAGTCATCTGTAAGAAATGTAGTATAAAGTTGATGATCTGCACATGATGAAGTAGCTTGAGTGACCTGGGGAGGTACATCCTTGTCAACTTCAGTCTGCTGAGGAGCTATAGGTGGTTTAGGAATATCCTCACATCTCTATGCACCCTAAGAACTTGATCTAGTAGATCTAGTAAGAATGACAGTGACAAACGATGGAACCCCACTGAGCAAAACCCCACCGACTATTTGTAAATCTTGATACGCACAAAGTAGATCACTGGACAAACATGTGCACATACAATGCAAATGGTCTGCATCCGATAAAGCTACAACCTCTAGGGGAGATGGTATGTCTACTATATGGTATGGATCATCACTGGAGGATGCATCCTGTGAAGGTGGAGAAATGCTAGAATGGGAACACAACATGTATCTCCCCAAATCATCAGATGAAATCTCTTGAACCTTTGTTGTGATGCTCTCAATACTAGAATATACCTCCCTCCTGATCATGTCATCTGGTACACTGTGTCCTACAATTTCCATTTCAAAACCTTTTGGTACAACCAAAAGGTTTGGACCCACCCTTGCCAGCTTATTAGCAGGCACTGGGGCATTAGACCCTCTAAATCTGTCAGATAATCTTCCCCTCCCTGCCCAACATGATCGGGACAATCTGTATAATTAACATCATACTACAAATGAAATTATGCAAACAATTGTTTGCAAAAATATAGTGGAAGCTCATCGTTCTGGGGCCACCTATGATGAGAAGCCAACCATCAATGATATATAAATGGTGCGACAAGGTCATCCTCTCATCTCATAGTCATATACCCTCTCACCTAAGCCATGTCTCAATATTGAGGAGACATCATCTTCACCATTGTGGCAGAAACCTTTGTGTCAATCTGTCTGTACTTCACAGTGCTAGTAACACTGGAAGACAGAGAAGTATATAATGTATCAATGTTGATGCTATCATGGGGGTTGTATGATTGAACTATGTCAAACATATGTAGCAAGTCAACTCTAATAGTGTTCACCCTATCCCTATTGGGAAGATTAGTGGATGACACAATGGTCTGATCGAGAACCTTTATGACTCATCTCAATCTCGCAATGCTAGAAGAAAATAGCTCCTCCCTAGCCTCTCTAGAATCTACTAATCTATGTGAAGAGCGGTGACTACCACCCCCATGTACACTAGCCTCTCCTGAATTTGTTGTCCCTCTAGCTGATGCCATGTAATAGATAAAAGGGATATATGTGAAAGTATAAACATGATTATATATAGATCTCTTCATATGTACATTATAATCATCTAGTTTAAATGAAATATATATATGAACATACAAATTTAAGAAACATGACAATTCTAATCTACTTGGATATCTAAACACATACATGTTATAAATTTTCTAATGAAAAGAGGCTCTGAGTTATGGTCCAATGTAGATGTAGATGTAGATGTAGATCAAGTAAGGGGTCCTATTAGGTTTTAAGTGGTATTAGGTCTTATTAGTAAGTATTAGGTTGTATTAATCATATTATGTCTTAAGGGGTCATACTAGGTATTATTACTCATGTTAGGTCTTAAGAGGTCCTATTACATCTTATCATATATGTTAGATCTCAATTGGTCTTGATAGGTCCTATTAGCTCCTATTAGTCCTATTAGATCTTAAGGGGTCCTATTAGGTCTTAAGTGGTCCTATTAGGTGTTAATGGTCTTATTAGGTCTTATTAATCATGTTAGGTCTTAATAGGTCTTATTACTCATGTTAGGTCTTAAGGAGTCTTATTATGTCTTAAGTGATATTATTAGGTCTTAAGGGTCCTATTAGGTCCCATTAAGTCTTAATTAGTCTTAATTGGTCAATTAATAGGTCCTAATTGGTCTTATTAGCCACAAGTTAAGTCTTAATTAGTCTTAATTGGTTAATTAATAGGTCCCAATTGGTCAAGTATTAGTCACATGTTAGGTCTTAATTGGTCCTATTAGGTCTTAATAGGTCCTATTGGTCCTAATTGGTCTTAATATGTCCTATTAGTTGTTAAGGGTCATATTAGGAGGTATTAGGTCTTATTAGGTCGTATTAATTAATTTAGATGCTAATATACCCTATTAGACCTCTTATTACTCTTGTCGGGTCCTAATAGGTCTTATTAGGTCTTATAAGTCTTAAGGGGTCGTATTAGGTCTTATTATTGATGTTATGTCTTAAGATATCATATTACATCTTATTAGATATGCTAGGTCTCAATTGGTCTTAATAGGTCCTATTAGCTAGTATTAGTCCTATTAGATCTTAAGGGGTCCTATTAGGTCTTAAGTGGTCCTATTAGATGTTAAGGGTCTTATTAGGTCTTATTAATCGTGTTAGGTCTTAATAGGAAATATTAGGTCTTATTACTCATGTTAGGTCTACATTGGTCAGAGAGAGAGAGAGAAAGAGTTCATGTTGGTTTCTAGTATTTTGGTTTATGTTGGTTTCTCGTGTTAGGGTTTATGCCGGTTCATGTTCCAGTTTCATGTTGGTTTAATGTTAGAGTTCACGTACGTTTCATATTAAGGTTTATTTCTCAATCAGGTTTAGGGATGTTTTTTTAAATTAGCTTTATGGTTAGGGTTCATGTTTATTTAATGTTAAGGTTTATGTTGGTTCATGTTCTATTTTCATGTTTCTAATAATTTGTAACATTTTCCTAATGTTTTGTAACATTTTCCTAATATTTTGCAATATTTTCGTTATGTTTTAAAACATATGTAATTAAATTAAATTAATTAACTAACTAACTAACATATTTTCTTAACTGGAAAAAAAATTTATATTAATTAAATAACTTAATCTACGTAAAATCAGATTGTTTAATTTCTACAATTAAAAATAATAAAATTACATAAATAAAAACAACTTTTAAATTAACTTATTATTAAAACAACTATTTCAACAACTATTAAATTAACATTATTATTAAAATTAAAATTATTCAATATTAAATTAATAAAAACAAGTAAAAAACATTAAAAATAAATTTAAAAAACATGAAAAAAAATAAAATGAAAGGCCTACCTGGTTCAGCTGAAAATCTCCAAATGCACTCCGCAATTCTCAAAAGTCGCTTCGTTCAAATGAGTCGCTTAAGATATTATTATGGTATATATAGTTTTTGATAGTATCGGTCGAAACTGTTTCGGCCAGAACTGTTTCAGCCGGAAACCTTCCACCACATCGATGCCATATGGTGCTGCGTGTGCACCACGTAGTTCCGGCTGAAATTGGTTCAGTCGGTACAGTTTCGGTCAAAACTGTTTCAATCAAAACCATTAAAAATGTCCTCTAGTGCGACATATGTTGTCATTAATGACAAACACTGAATGCCTGCATCCAAACAGTCTTTCAACAATCTCCCAAACATATTAAAATGCAACAATTCCAATCCAACTTCCAACAGTACATACGTTTATATACTCAACGGGGGAGAGGCAAGATGTGTTTCAACATGTATTTCTCAAAGTGATCCACCATATTGCCGTTATGGGTGTTGTGAAATTACCCTTACAGATAATACAAGGTGAATAAATTTCACGGGCGCAGGTGTATTTGGGTTTAACGTTCATGGTGAGTATCGTGGCTTCTCCACCGCTTCTCCACCATATGGGACCCCTCCACCTTCATGGTAGTCGCTAATAAAACCAGCCTCTTTTGTGGAGATGGCATGAAGGCTTATTATGGTCTTTGCCTTAACTGGGGTATCGGCCTTCAGAATTGCCCCACGGCCAAGGGAACCACAAATTATTCATGCTCCTCCAATGCCGAATGTATTGACTCCCCTTCAGGGGAAGGGCACGTATGCAGATGCCTTGCTGGATACAAAGGAAACAATTAGTCTAATGGCACAGCTTGCACAGGTATTATTTCTATATTTTTTTAATTATAACAAATATTTGTCTGGAGCATTTTATTTGATAATCTCTTCTTTCCCAAATCTCAGAGCTTCTAATGTTAATGATGATGATGTTCAGACATGGATGAATTCAGTCATAAAGGGTCGAACATGTGTGCTGGAGAAGAGGAAGGAGGAGAAGAGGATGGAGGAATATGCCATAATCTGACAGGTTCCTACTATTGTTCCTGTGCAAAGGGTTATGAAGGAAATGACTTTCAAAATGGGACAAGATGTGCATCCACAAATTCAAATCATGTTGTCCTTCATTCAATAGAAGCTAATCAAATATTAGACATACTATTTCAGTTTATGTTATATTAATTGTTTTCTTTAGAGATTGTCCTTAACAGGCATAAGATTACAATAATTCTAGTTCTAAATCCTGGTGTTGTAAAATACACAGGATCCATATCTTTGTTTGTGGCTGTTTCTTTAGCAGCGTCCCTTTTTATTTGGAGGCTAAAGAAATGCCATTTGACTAGCAATACATAGTTTCTAGAGTGGGGCGAGAAAGCCTGAGAATGTTTTCAACCAAAGAATTGGTAAGGGCTTCTAATAATTATTCAAATAAAAATAAAATGGTACTGAAAAGTGGTGGCTTCAGAACTGTGTTCAAAGGTATTCTACTAGATGGTACTCTTGTCACCATTGAAAAATCGAAGCAAGCTTTCAATCTAGAGGATGGCCATGACCTTCTTAATGAAGTTAAAATTCTCTCTCAAATCAATCACAGAAACATATTGAAATTGTTGGGTTGCTGCATCCAAACTAAATTCCGAATGCTGGTATCGGAATTCATTTCCAATGGAACACTGTTTGAACATTTACAATCTAAGGGATGATGTTGTTTGCCTTGAATTTCATGTCTGCAGATTGCAATCGAGACAACAGAGACTTTGGCATATCTTCATTCTGGAGCATCTCAACCCATTTTCCATCGGGATGTAAAATCATCTAATATTCTTTTGAATGAGATATTTTCTCCTAAAATTGCAGACTTGGGGATTTCTCGTCTCATCTCTACTTCCAATAACACTCATCTCACCACAAATATAATAGGCACAAGGGGTTACTTAGATCCTGAGTACTTCCAAACATATCATCTCATTGAAAAAAGTGATGTATATAGTTTTGGTGTTGTCTTAGTTGAGCTTATAACAGGTCCGAAACTGCTGAGTGCAAAAAGGATCAGCAAGGAGTGGAGCTTATTAACAGTTTTTCTAGCCAGGTAATGAAGGAGGAAAACCTGCAATAGATGGAAGATTTGGGAAGCTTAGCAAGAGAATTTGCCTTCTTTTGGAAAGGAGGAAAAGACCATCGATGAAAGAAGTCATTGAAGAACATATATGGGTAAGAGGCGGCACAAGAAAGAAAAAAGTCTGTGACAGTGTAAATTGTCATAATGCAATATTTGAGCAGACAAGCATTTCTGCAGAAGCATCACAAACGTCATACAAATTCAGGAGTTACACTTTTAAATCTTCAGTTGAGGGTACGTTGCAGGTGTAGATAATTGATTCTTAGACTCTGAGTTCCACCAGATCCAACTTGTTTTTATTCCATATTGTTTTTATTCCATACGATCCATGCATTTTTAGTTTTGTTCTTGTTACATTAGTTTTAATTTAGTTTTCTTTAAAGAGAGGTCATAAGTTTAAATTCTATAAGCGGTAGGGTATGTATGCCTCATTTGTTATGCAATTAGGTACCTCTCGTAAAGAGTACGAGGTAGTTTCATATCATTATCACCATATGTAGACCTAAAAATCTATGACTAATATCGTGAACTATAAAAAAACTTTCCTTCTTTTTTATATATATCGAATAATTCATCGAACAATTCATAGAAAGTATATTCCATACTTTTGACTAATATATTTTCTTTGTTTGATATGATTGTATGTAAGGGAATAAAATCCATTGTAAACTCCAATAATCCCTCATTTATGTGTTGCACTGTCTGTTTTCTTACCTTAATTTGACAGTCATAAGGCAGTGCGAATAATACAGAACAACATAGGATTTGTAGCCAAAGTTAACTGTTATTTCAATGTAGGTATTTATTAATAGTTTAGGTGCTAAATATGAAATAAAATCACAACTTGGTTCTGATGTGTGTAAGCTGCAATAAATCTTTGATTTATATGAAATTTAGTTCTATTAAAAACAAAACATTCTCTGCCTCCATTTATATTCTATTTTTTTCCTTCTCAATGTTGTAAGTGCATGTTGTTCTTGCTTTTTTCTCTCCTGTTATATTCTACAGGAGGTGCCCTTCACTACACTGATGTCGAATAAGTCTGAAAGAGTGAGTTCAAAGGAGAGCATTTGTGGCCTTTAATACACTACAGTCTACTAGGTAAGGAAAAATATTGTAGGACTTGTAATAGACTAAATGTCCCAATGAAAATCTTTGATGGTGCATTATAACCGTTCAATTAGCTAGCATATCATACCATATTCTAGAATATAAGGTTAAATATTATAGGACTTTACTGGATTATGTTAAAAATAATGAATGTTTATTGCAGTTTCCGTTGGATAGATTTAAAAAATAAAAATTATGTTGTTATCAATCATTTCTTTTGTTTATAAGTATTCATCTTAAGTAAACATAAAAATAAAATAAAATAATTTGACCCTAAATTTGTTGAATAGATAAGAGACAGGTTGAAAATAAAATATTCTTGTTATTTTAAATGAATACATATTTCTCAGTCTATGGGTCATCTGGCTCCTACAAAATTTTATGTCAGCTATGCTGATATTTTCTAGAAACCAAAAGAACTTAATAAAAAATGAGAGCAGGTGCCATTTTTGTTGCAGCAATAGTTTCAAGAAGGCAACAAACAGGGGATCTTTGATTCTTAGTTTTCTGAAATGTCAGTACATGAAAGAGCATAAACTCTGTCTTATTATATTAAATCTCATATGTTTTGGGTTAATTTTTGTTTTACCTTGTTCTATGTTCATTGTTCTATTTTGTTTTCTCTTTGTTTTTCCTCTGTCTCTTGTTTTCAGAAAGGAAGACATGTAGATTGATTGAAAAAAAAGAAGAAGGTGATTTCACTATCTCAAAAGACTAATTACAGCCAGACATTGATAATTTTCTTCTAAGTGCTGAAATCAAAGGTGGAGCTATTCAGGACAGAACATCTGGATAAATGAAGCTTAGTATTAAAATCAAAGGTGGAGCTATTCATGATAGAACCTATGGATAAATGAAGGTTAGTATTGGAAACATTGTTCAGATTGAACACCAAATTTAAAATAAATAAATATGACACCCTTTTTAGGATTATGAAGCAATTTGGTAAAGATTGTAAATAAGGAATTAAGGTATATTTATTCTTTATTGGTTCTTATAGGATCAACTTATTTTTGGTTCGGATGTGGTTTATTTTCAAAAACTCCTTTAAACTATTCTAATAGAATACTTTGAGTTCCCAAACCAGCTTAGCTTTGATACTATATTAAGTTTTCATAATCCAGCTTCTAAGACTCAAACCTTAGACCTTCCACTTGGTATTGGAGTGTTCTACTATCAAGTTTCTAGCCCTATAAGACCAACCATCTGTTGGTTGACATTGCCCCAAAAGATCGACTTGTTAATACCTAATACAACCACTTGACTTATAGAACATGGGAGGTTGTTAAGCAATGTTGTGAACCCAATTGTCGCACTACACCACAAGGAGATTGTTGGTCCCTAAGAGGCTCATGCCTAAATAAGGGCAGTGAGGAAGCTCTGCATATGGGGGACCTAGTGCACTATGTAGAGAAACCTCTGAGATTGAGAAGCCAACTCTTTGTTCCTTAAACTAAGAAAAGGGGAAGGGAACAAAATGAAATGAAATATACGCTATAAGGTGATGCACTTAGGGTTTCTCAATATTTTACAGTCTCGTATCGAAACCTCAACAAAACTTTGAAACCTTCAGATCTAGAGGGGCTGCCCTTGAGGGTAGGCACAATGTGGGTGAAGGGTCCACACAAGGGTCATGGGATACCTGCAGGTGTGAAACTCTCTCAAGTGAGAGACATAGTGTGGATAGTGGCTCAAACTAGAATAGAACCACCCCTGCCAGAGGTCCATTATGAGTACTCATGTCTGATTGGCTTACTATTCATAGATATATACCTTATATGGAATATTAAATACTTGAAATAAAAGATGAATGTTAGAGTGGAAAACCCATATGGTCCATTACATTCCCACAATACAAGAGAGTGGATTCTCTAACACATGAAAGTGACATCAAGTGACCAAAAAAGTATGGGGAAGAGAAAATCAAGTAGCTAAAAGATGTGCCTTTAGATAAAACCATAAGTCTTGTGCAAATAACCAAATACATTAATGGGAACAAGTCTTAAAAGATCAATTGTGAGAATGGCCATAAGATTTAATAAAAGGAAGAAATGCAAAAAATTCAATACCTCAATGAACACGATTTAAGGAGGGACATTAGACTTGTTAGAACTATTCCAAGATACTGGGGCAACGAAACCTATCAAGTTTGGTCACTAATTCATTAGTGTGTGGGCATGCTTTGAATTCACTCTTCATCTAGGATATGTAGAGGATGGGAAAAAATTTTCACACTAAGCTATGTAGTTTGGTAACTACTATAGTCAATCGAATAGAGCCTTGCTACAAGTTAGGCATCCATAGACCCAACAAGGTTATTTCCCTGGCTTACATCATCATTTCTCTACTACCAACCGGGCTTCTATAGCCCCAGTAGATATGTTGACATCACCTAAAGTCAGTGTCATTTGAACTCTCTCTCTCTCTCTCTCTCTCTCTCTCTCTCTCTCTCTCTCTCTTTGAGATTCTTATAATAATGATGACATGACTCGCCAAGTTGGAAGCCAAGGTGGTAGCAAGAGTTGATGTTATATTTTTTACTTAATGTGCTAGGATTTAAAAACCTCATATCTTCTTGTAGAAGTTATTAATGAGGTTGTTAAATGAATAATGTCACCACTTTTTCTTAGCAAGACACATAATCTTTACCACTATCTTGGACATTGAATTAACATCCCCTAAAAATCTTATTCATTTTAAACTATAAAATAAATACATTAAACCCTTTAGAAAATCAAGGTGTACAAACCTCTAGCTTACCCATGTGGACAAGCTACTCGCATGTATCAAGTAGTTTAAACTTGCATAAGGAATAATGACTTTGGGAAGGGCACCAAGGTACGATGAAAATCACTTCTCTAGGAAATTAACCAACCTTAATAAATGTGATCTCACATAAACAATTCTTAGTTGGCTATAAATGGAGACATCCACCCTTGACAAATCATTCTAATTGTGGGTCTTGGGTGAGAGTGTTAGCAAAATAGCTTAACTTAGCCATGGATACCCCTATTAGGTTTACTACCACCAAGGCTTGCAATTGCTTCTTAGGCAAGATTATAGATGCTAGGCTTACTAAGTTGATGGAGTTAAATGATAAATTCATCCTAGTGGTTGTAAATAGAATATTTAAGTACTTATTTCAAGGCATGGTAAAGTATCATTTTGTATACCATTTTACAATTAGTTTATATAATTGTATGAAAAGTGACAAGCACCTATATAAAAGACACTATTATTACACAAAACTCATTCTATTTCACATGACAAATAATATGATATAATATTTATTAAATGATGATTTATTTTGTATAGAAACCTAAATAATAGCATTTATTCATAATTAAAAAGTCATTCCACTTTCATGCATTTTCTATTTCACCCAAAATTTTTGCAAGTCCTATAATTTTCTAGTAATTTCACCCAACATTCGACATCCTTTAAATGTTAGCATAATTAGTTTCTTTAGATCCAATTGAGTTTCATTTTTCTATTTTATCTATCTTTTCATCAACCTTAGCAAAGTGTTTCTCTATCCATTTCATTTTATTTGTATATCATAGTTGTCTATAATAAACTATGCAATCTATACGATTGAAGATATGGGTCCCTCGAAAGCTTTAATATAGGAGTTCATTTGTATACTTAGAATTCCTACCATTTTTTATAATCAATTGTAAATATCTTTTTATTAATACCATTTGATATTATCTAATTCCTAGTACATGAGCACCATTACATGCATGGTACACCAGGTCACTATGAAGATCCTTGAAGAGTTGAACAACAAATAAAGACCATTAAAGGTTATTTTTACATGTAATAAGGCTAATGTAATCATTTTATAAATGCTTATATGGCCATTCGGGTCATTTTATGTAATGTGATCATGAATCATGCTATGTAAGCCATGTTGGCACAAAAAGGCCTAAAAGGCTACTTGTAGGGGTTAAATGGTTAGTTTGAGGGCTTTAATAATCAAATATGTTTGTAAAGGTCATTATTCGACCACTTGAATGTAATGGGGAAATATAAAGTTTTAAATGTTTAATGGTTGCCAAAGTTGAGAATCCCATTGTCAACTTGGGAGCACAAATTCAGGGACAAACTAATGTAACCAAGCATTGAAGAATTAGTTTGGGAGTTGTAGTCGGTTGGGTAAGTTTACAATATTCTATTTAAACTCAGAATGTCGAGATAATGAATGAGAAGTCGATGTAATCATCTTTTGAGAAATAAAAAGTGTCTGAGTCCTGCATTTCATGACTTTTCTTCTGTAACAGTCAGTTTTCTAAGCTTGTATAGTGAATTAAAGGTTAATTTTTTAAAATTTTATTGTTTGGGGAGGATTATACTATGAATTACGTTCCTTTTGATTTTTGAATCGCTTGATTTGGTGCTATATAAACAAAGATATCGCATTTTATATTAAAACTCGTGAAACCCTCAACTAGGGAACCCGTGGGTGCAAAGATGTAGATTTATAACATATTGCACGTGTAATAAGGCCTGAGTTTTGGCCAATAGATAGTAGGAAGGACGTATCATATTGTCTTGTAAGCTGGAGGGATCATACACAGGTTGATACGTGGAAAGAAGCCATGAAAAGGGACTGTTACTAGTCATTTTGAAGGAATGACTGTCTCAGGAAAGTACAGTCCTGATCCGGAGGCCATATCTCGGCATTCAACTGTTGGATTGACCTAAATTTTGGATAAGTTGTTCAAAATTTAGTTTTTTAGAGTTTGACCGGAGAGATCGATAAATCTTACTCCGGTTCAAAAGTTATAGACCTCTGTATATGGGTCTATTAAAGAGGACAACAAGAAGGTAAATTTGTTTGATCAGGAAGTTAGCTTTGATGGATCTAATGTGTATGGAGAATGTGAAAAAAGTCTCAGAACATTCCTAGTTACTTCTAGGGTGATGTAACCTAGTGAAGGGAGTAGAATATGAATGATCAAAAGCAAGAATGTTGATATGAAGCTGCTAACATGATAGGATCAGAGTTTGGGTACATTTAGCATGTGAAGTAAGGTGGGTATGAGAATTAGTCAAATGAGTGTGTTGATCATTGGAAGGTCAATTGAGTGTGAGGTTGAGTGAACCTTGTGAATCTTGAGTTGTTCCTATTTAGGGAGCCTAAGTAGTGTCTTGGAGAAGGACATATGATATGAGAAGTTGTATCTCACAAACCAATTGAAGAATTTTTCCTTGATCCATAGGACTTGAAGGAACCTTACTGTCAAGATTGGGACAGGAAGTCCTTGTAGAGGAATGAGTGGTGAATCCTTTACATCAATTCCTTTATCCTATCATCCACCTTATTTCTTACTATCTACTACAAAACTCTTAACATGTAACAACTTCAAAAATTTTAACTCTTAGAACTCTTTTCAAATCCATTAAGGTTTATACACTCTTGGACTATTCTCTAGTGCATTTCTAAATTAGAACAATCACTTTCCATGTGTATTGCCTTTTTTCCTATTTCTTTGTGTACTAGTCTATATCTATTTATTTCCATTTCACAATCTTTTTCCATGATTTATATTCAATTTCATTAATAGTTTCATCTCACAAGTAATTTGGTTATACTATTATAACATTTTGATCTTTTACACACAAAAATACAATTTCATTTAACTTAAATTTTTTTGTAGAGATTTAAAGTAAGGAGATCTTGTTGAATCAAGGTTTAGAAATTTAGATACCAACCATAATACATTAATTAAAGTAATAGATAATGTTATTAAGTTTATCTCTAAACATCATTACAAAAGCATTTATAATCTTGTCAAAAAATATATGTCTAAAGACCATGCCACAATGTGGCAATTACAAACTTCTACTCTTATATACAAAACCATTCTAAAAAAACCAATAAACTCAATCACCTTAAAATTTCATTAAATTTTATTTTAACCTATGACTTATGCTTTCTATTATATATAAAACTTTAAATTCTACAAATGCAAATAATCACAATCCCAACAAATAATAATTTCACCATTAATTAAATCCATCAAACATTTTTAATTTTTTATAAAAGATCAAACAAGTTTTAAAGAAGACTTCAACTCTTTACAACAAACACTAATTCGACAAAGAAATAATGAAATATCTGTCAGCATTGTACCTCTACAACAACACCAAAAAAGAACATAAAGACATTACAAAAACAAAAAACAAACTACCAATACTTGAAGATTTCAACGACCTCCAGCTCGTACTGGTAGAAGCGTCCCATAAACATTATAATACTAGATGTAGATCAGCGTCCATGAATCCTCGACATCTCTGTGAGCTGAAACAGTGAATTCATTGACCCACTTTGAGCCGCACTTGAAATTGGGTGGTCGAGGATGTTTAAATATGGAATTGGTGGCGCATGTCTTGTGGGACCTCCAATCTTCTCAAGCTTCATCTTCACCCTTCACCTCTGTCATGGATGGTCGTTCATTTCCTTCCGCATTAAGACATTCTCTAGCTAAATTTGCCACGGCAGTCATCTGTTCCAGGTTCTCTTCGTTCTTCACTCTTAGATCTAATATCTCAGTCTTGAGCAGTTGTCCTTACATTTGAAAAGAAAAAACCTAGATAAAACAATTTCATGTGGAGGCTTTCCATGGGACAGGGGTTTTCGACCTGTCAGAAGCTCTGCCAGAAATACGCCGAAGCTGTACACATCGCTTCTGTCAGTGAGCATGCCCGTGTCGAAGTATTCAGGAGCCATTCTCAGCCTTTCTACCTTGTCCCCAGAAGAGGTCTGTTTTATTATCCATCTCTTTAAAGGTAGACGGATCTAATATGGTGGAGAAGCCGCATTTCTTATGGCCATTTAAATAAAAAATACCTCCGCCTGTGAAATTTAGCCACTTCCAATTATCTGGAAGGGTAATTTCGCAACAGCCATAGCGGCAGAATGGTGGGTCAATTTGAGAGACGAATGTTGATACACATCTCGCTTCTCCCCAGTCCCCATATGCGTAAGTACCGACCGTGTTGCAGCCAATAACTACGAATTTATTGAACGTGGAAATGGTGACAGGACCATCTGGAGGTAGCTGAAATAACTCTACCGCAGTAGTTTCCCTTTTACACGACCAGGTTTTCAAAGAAGTCGAATTTACAGTGAGGTGACCTGTATAATCAATGTCCATAATTTTATATTGATCCCCAGTTAGATCTTCAGAATTAGTACCCTTGTGGGCAGGAAGAAATGGAGCCATAATCCCCGTTGAACTATTCCTACATATGATCTGAAAACCAGGGTATCCACAATCAGGATTGCTAATCCAGAAAGGGTAACTCACGCTCATAGAACCACACTTTTCAGGAACACATTTTGCAGCACTACTAGTATAGCCCACCAAAAAGACACAAATTACAAAACTAACTACAACTCCAAAATTCATTTGCATTTGCAACAGCATTTTCTTAGCGAGCAATACCGGCTGCTCAATCATCAAAAATAAAAAATAATCTTAAGAAAGAATGAAAAGCTGAGTGAAATAAATAGCAGAGTGCATGGTTGACTGGACAACATAAGACATTGCGATATACCCATCCCTCAATACTGACGGGCTTCACGGTTATTTTCATGAGTGAAAACAAAATCTGCACAGTGTTGAGAGAGTATAAACAGAAATTAATGTTAAACTATCATTTTATCAAAATCCTCAGGAAAAGTAGTGGTGTGGACTGGGTGAATAAGGCATATTGTTGGGCTCACACAGTTTTTCCTCGAAGAAAACATAAGTCTGTGAATTGTGGTCAAGCACAG